>RCUC01044730.1:0-36185 GCA_003697995.1 Taxidea taxus jeffersonii | reverse complement strand
GCTTAAAAGAAGAAAAAATGTTCTTCATTTCCTTGGAAGTTCTGCTTAGTAAAAGCTTTGGGTAAATATACTGAAATACAAAACTAATGTGGTAGAAAAATACAAATAATGTTTGGATTTGGCCCAAGAGGACTGTTTGACCACAAAAAAATTTTAAATCTGATAAAAATTGATTATAATAAATCAAAATCATTCATCCTCTTAACTTCAGTAATCGTTAAATGAATTTATTTTATGTAAAACATTAAGCCACTTAGTAGTTCACTATGCTATGCTAAGGCACCATTTTTGTCAATCGCAAAGATTTCCTCAGTTCATTTGTGAGAGAAAAACAAATAAATCATTGAATGTGTATCGTCTTAAGATAATGGCCCATTCTACATTTTATATGGCAACAACTTACAGTCCCCAATAAATGAGTAGCCATTCATTTTAAACAATACTTTGAGGGTGTGACCCTAGTTTAGAAAGTCTCATTACAATAAAGATCATGAGACAGTGGAAATTATCATTAAGGTCTGGTAGTTAAGCATTATCACAGATAAATAAATAAATGGATTATTTGGGGATTAGAATTTTTACTGCTGTTTAACTGGTAGCAATTAGATTGCCTTGGTCATCAACTTGATAAATAGAATCAAACAACATTATTCTAAATGCCATTATTTCCTTGTGCATTGAAGTCCAATGCAGCTTCATTTATTTCTATGTTCCATACTCGATAATTACATACTAATTGTAAGAAATGAGTTATCCAAAGGTTTAGGATGTATAGATCAATAATATCCTTTAACACTGATACATGCATGCACTGTCAGAATCGAAGTTGCGTTGACGCAATCTCAGCAAGTCTAAAACTCTCATTGTCTCCAAGACGTAACATTCAGAAGGATCACTCAGCATTGGTTCCATGGAGCCTAAAAAGAGAGACTGGTATATCCTTCAGGGGGCCAATAATACCAGTACCATTACCTAATCAAACAGATTCAGATCTAAAATTAACTATGTCTCTTCTCCATGCAACCCAACTTATACAGAGAAACTTCTCCATTTTCCTTCCTTCCTTCATGTAGTCAATCATTCCCTCATTTATAGTTATTGATTTATTCCTAATGAATGCTACATGCCAGGAATAGTGTTACAGGCTTCATATATTCTTTAACTCTAGGAGATGAGTACTAATAGTATGTTTAAATAGGAGGTGGAGAAAATGTGGCTTAGGAAGTATCATTGACTTGTCTTACAACCATTAGTTAACAGAGCTAGGACTTGACCCCAGTCTGACCCCCCAAGTTCACACTTTCAGTCTCTAGGGATGCTGGTATCATGTGTAGAACACGTGGCCAAATACTCATGTTCCTTCGTGTCAAATGCAGTCCAGTCCACACCTACCTCTACCTTTTGTGGCTAACTGCATTATCTTTCACCAACTGCCCTCATTGGAGATTTGTAATTGTATTGGACCTTTCCCTCCCACTTAGAGCCCATAGCTTGTTCTTTTGGAATCTACCTCTGAAACCTTCACAACTGTGCAACTCCCAATTTCCATTCCTCTTGTGGCATCACAGAGAGCTGACTTCTGAGACAAACAGGTCCTATTTCCACTCGGCCACTTTCCAGCTGTATGACCTTAGACAAATTATATAACTTCTCTCTGAGCTTCTATGTTATCATTGGTCAAATAGTTAACCTGTTGGGATGGCATTAGCTTTAGAGATAGGTACTTAAAACTACTAGCATATACAATAATAGCTGTGTTGGCAGCTACTATTACCACTGCCCTACTTAAGGCCCCTGTCACCTCTTAAAATACAATGTGTGGTATAAAAGAGGAATTCACCAAATAACCACTGAAAGAATAAATTGAAAAATGGCAATAAGATTCAATACATTGAAAGGAGAAATGGTCTCAGATACATAGATTACAAATAGTGACTAGAACTAGGTCTGTTTGACTTAAGCAGTTCTCCCAGAGAATATTAGAAAAGATACCTGTTGGGTTATTCTTCACAATAAACAGAAATGGATGATTTGCTATAAATTGGTTTTGAGCCAGACTCATGATCACAGGGATGTTCATGCCTATGAAATAGAGACAGTAGTTATTTAGATGAGCACATTAAAGGATGAGGAAAGAAAATAGATCCATAATACTTTTTGTAGACAGGAAAAGTCTTTTCATTTGATGAGTTAACATGTAGAAAAATAACCATTTTCAAAATACAGAGAAATCTGGAATAAATTTAAAAATCAAAGAGCAGAAAAACAAATATTGGATTATTCATGGAATAATTCTAACGTCACATTTATGCTCATTGAAGAAGAAAGTCAGATACTAGATTCAATTTACTGAAAGCAGCTGAAAAATTTCTTCTTTTAAACAGTAATTTTCTGCTTACTTTTTATTTACATTGTATGATTTATTATTGTAATGTTTCAACTCTTAATTCCTATCCAGATATATTTGCACTTCATTTCTATTCTTCAGGCTTGTGGTAATCACATCTGAGTTCAAATTCATTTTTTTTTAACCTTTCCAAAATTATTCTGTGGGCTCAGAGATTTTAGGATTTGTGCTGTGAATGATTATGGGATTTTTATTATGTGGTTAGAAAAAGAGATTTTCTGCCATAACAATTATTTACTATAATAATTTATATCATGGGGCTCCATTGCAGCATTTGCCAACATTTAGAGTGGATAAACTTAAATGGCTGGGTTTTTTTTTCTTTTTAAATTAAATATTTCTACACTTAATTCAGATGTTTCCTTTACCAATAATGTGATGATTTTGTAAATTTTTTTCAGACTCATGAAAAATCATTTTTAAAAATTGCAACAGGAGTGACCAGAACTGAAAAATAATATAGAGAAGGAAAACTAATCTACACTCAGTTTGTGACTAGGGTATGCAAATTAAACTGACAAAAGATAGATTAACAGAAGAAATGATTTATTCTATATCCCCAAAGGAGCTTCACAGAAAAGAAGTAAATATCCTCCCAAAATGTTAGGCTTGAGAGCTTATCTACCTTTTTTTTTTCTTAATTTTTACTGTGTTATCTTAGTCACTATAGAATACATCATTAGTTTTTGATGCGGTGCTCTGAAATTCATTGTTTATATACAACACCCAGTGCTCCATGCAATATGTGCCCTCCTTAATAGCCATCACAGGGCCAACCCACCTCCCCACCCCCCTCCCCTCTAAAGCCCTCAGTTTGTTTCTCAGAGTCCACGGTCTCTCATGGTTCATCTCCCCCTCTGATTTCCCTTTTAACAAAGGGTAATAAATTGTGGAGAAGTGACTAGACCAAAAAGGGGCAATAAATTGTGGGAAGGTAAATATATGGGGAAAATATGGTATAGGAGGGTTATTTAATAAGGTTTGTTATGCAGACTCATTTCATTGCCAATTTTCATTCTTGTGATAAAGGTTATTCTCCTTCTGATATGGAAAGAGGAGGAGAGACACCTTCACAAGGGGGATTTATGCCCTGCTTATATTTTAGGCAGATCAGGGGAGAGTAGAGAACTTTTTCTTTTTTTTTTCCTGTGCTCTTTCTCCATTTTCTTTAAAGAGTTTTTTCTATCAAAACAACCCTTCAGACAAAGTGGCTTATTTGGGGGTGGCATATTCTGATCACCTTCAGAATCAAACATAACCTTCATAATATAAAATGTATGGCACTCTCCTACCTGCAATATCAGGGCTACAATGCCCAAATTATCAGTGAATATAGACTTATGTCTGAATTGATGAGAGAATACAAAAGAGCATAGCCAGTGTCATTCCCATTCTCACTTGGGTGAACACTTGAGATTTTTTGTTCTTGAGCATCCACTGAGCAGATAGATGCCTGAAAGTCAAAATACTCACACTGAAAACTTTCTGACGTGTGATACATCAGGGTCACTGCTGATCCCTTAATGATTGTTATACTCTGTTAGAGAACTCTAGACTTAAATTAGAGGCAGTGGGTGATAGTAGAAAGAGCTCTGAATCTGGAGTCAGAGAACCTGATTAGAGTACAAACTCAGCTGCCAATTAATAGTATAACCCTAGGCAAAGCACTTCATGTCATGGACTCTTTCTTTACCAATATAATGAGGAAATCAGACGATGATCTGTAAGGACTCTTATGTAAAAGCGCTGGAAAATTTGTCTACAAGTCCAACAACTTCATCCAATGCAACTTTTTAATTTCTCCAAGATTGAAATAGCCCATGTTCTCCAATCTAAGTTCCTTGAGCACAATAATGCCAGGAGATGACAGAATAGTAGTGGGAGTCCAGTGTGGACCGCCCACATGTCAAAAACTATTGGCACCACATAGTATTACAAATTAACTGATAAATTAATAACATGGATATATATTTATAGAAATTTATCAGTAAGACTGTTTAAAGCATGCCTATATTTTACATATTGGCTAAAATCACAAAAGTCTGAAGAATTAAAATAGACTTATGAGACATTCATTAAAGTTGCTTTTGCATTTCTAATTAAATTTCCTCCAATATACTATGCAGCCATCAAAAGAAATGAAATCTTGCCATTTGCGACAACATGGATGGAACTAGAGGGTATCATGTTTAGTGAAATAAATCAATCAGAGAAAGACAACTGTCATATGATCTCCCTGATATGAGGAAGTGGAGATGCAACGGGGATGGGGGTTTAAGGTGGTAGGAAAAGAAAAAATGAAACAAGATGGGATCAGGAGGGAGACAAACCAAAAGAGACTCTTAATGTCATAAAACAAACTGAGGGGGGCAAGGGGGAGGGGTGTTGGGAGAGGGTGGTGGGGTTACATTATATGTTTATAAAAAAATAAAAATTAAAAATTAAAAAAAATTTAAATTTTTTTTTTCTCCAATGATTTTTTTGAGCATTAGTTGTATACATCATCGAAACTATTCAAAATGTCATTCATTCAAGGAAAGCTATCATAAAGGTGTGGTTCGTGAACTGTAGTGTGTTCACAAATCACCTGGAGACCTTGGAAAACACAGCTTCTGATTAAGTAGGCCTGGAGTTGGGCCTGAGGGCGGGCATTTCTAACAAGCTCTCAAGTGATGCTGCTGCTGCTGGTCTACATACTACACTTGACTTGCAGTAGCAAGGATGGGGCCGCAAGGCACCGTAAAGAACTGGCTCTCAACCTTGGATGTACACTGAAATCACTTAGGGAAATGAAAGAAAATGATAGAGCTTGGAATTCACCCCCCGAGATACTAATTTAATTTATTTACTGATTTAATTTTGGGGGATAGACTGGACATAGGATTTTATGAAGCTTTCCAGATGATTCTAACAGGCTTTGAGAGCCACAGGCTTATAAATAATGACAAAAACCATATTAGAAAAGTAAGGACCTACTTGGTGTAATAGAAGAAGAAAATTAATACAATTACCTAAGAGTAAGAATTCCTGAATAATAATGACCTCATGTTTGAGCAGAAAGTTTCCTCCCCAGGTCCCATCTCTTGACTGGTAGGTAAATGCAATTTAAAATGCAATTTACAAATAAGCCAATATTAGTAGATAGGGCTCAGCTCCTAAACAAATCCCTTCCCTGGCCTTTTTGATTAAGCAGCAGACGCAGAGATACAAAAATAACTTATGCAACTAATTTCTCTTTCTTCCTACAGTGTCCTGGACAGTAAGAAGGAAACAGGAGATCAGAGTCATGCAGAAATGCCAATGCCCTAAGGATGCACATTTCCCCCCAGTCCTTCCTCTTGGTTGGTTGTGAAACCATTTGTCCTACCAGTTGATGTTGCAGCTTCACTGCCATCTTCATTTATCTCAAAAAAAACATACTGCATGACTTGGGAAACAAACAGCTCAGCTGAATCTGTTGGGAAATAGGAAAGTGTATTTAAGGATCAGAATTCAGAGCCATTACTTATTACATTACTTATTACAGAGCCATGTCAATCACATTTTCAAATGAACAAAGAATAGGGAAAAAACAATAACAACAAATTCTTCCCAAGTTAGTTAATTTGTTAGAGGTGGAAGGTAGTTTAGCTCTTGTAGAAATGATACAGATACCCATAGAGAGAGATCAAGTTTAGCCCAGATACAAAGGCAAAGATAGAAGGGGATAAGCCCAAATCAGGTATCCCACTAAGTGAAATATTTGTACAGACAGAAGGTTTTTGCTCGCCTTAGCTCTGGTCTACAGATAAGATGAAGAAGGCTTTACAGATTTGAATTAATCCCACCCTATGTATTCAACCTCAAAGCCAACTTGCCTTTCAAATTCTGTATTCAGTTTTGATCTGACTTTAAAACAAAATTTACTTTCTTTCAAGACTGGTGAGGCTATGAAAGTCCAAAGAGCTTTTGTGTCATCTGTTAAAAAATCACTTCAGAGCTATGCTTTAAAACCTGTCAAATTTCTCAGTGTAAGATAGAGTCTTATAACATTCTGTTCCGGTGTGGATACAAGCTGAGCGAACACACCTCTCTTCTCCCCTTGGTGGAAGTGCTATATGTGTGAAGAATTTCTGATCTTGTGACCTGTGGGAATAGTCGCCTTGAGAAGGGAAGTGAAGCCAGGAGTTCAGAAGCCATCAGCCATTCCTGCTGTGTCAGGACCACTCAGATCTGACAGTGTGCCTCAAAGAGACAATGAAAATATGGTCATGGGTTCAGTAGTGGCCAGAAAGTAGAGGAAGGACTTGAAGTAGAGGAAACTTGAAGAGAAAGGAGAAAAAGGAGCTTTGTTTCTTTTGGGAGAGAAATCTGATGTGACCAGGCAGACTCTACCAAAACCAGCAGATTTACAAGGATTCAGGAAGCAGCTCCTACTTCCTGAGGAGGAACCAGCTCTGGCAGCTCACAGAAAAGTAAAGAAAGCCCTTCAGGCAAGATAAAGAGAAGTCATGAAAGGGATATCTGCATAAAAAATGGCTTCCTAAAAATAAACTCCAAAATGCTTATGATCACTTTATTTGGGCCCCTGAATAACTCTTATCCTCATCTACTACCTTCCTCTCCTTATTCAGTAGCTCTAGCTCAAGGTCAAGTATCAAGGCCTTAACCCTAACTCTCCTTCTCCTTAAAACCCCCTTCCCCAGAACTCTCCTTGACTGGCTCCATTGTTTTCCAGGTCTCAACAAAAATGTTACTTCCCAGCCCAGTCTTCCTTTCCCACCCTGTCTATTCTGCCTGTATTTGACCTAATCACCATTTATTCCATGATGCTCTTTTAATTTACAGCATCCATCACCTCATGATTTAATTAACTAATTGCTTATTAAGTATTCATCAGCAGATGAAAACTTCACTAGAAGCAGAACTTTGTCCATTTTTTGCATCCCTACAAAACTCCCTGGCACATAGTTGGCTTCTAATAAATATTTGTCAAACAAATAAATCATGGGTATGAATATGTCCAGGAACAGAAACAAGTAAGGTGGAGAAGAAGGGGCATGCACATCTTGAAATGCAAGAGAATGGTCTGTAACAAGATGAGGCAAGTAAGCATGTTCTTTCCTGAGGACCACCTAGAGTAAGACTGGATTCACATATGGAGAGAGTAGCTGGCCTAGAGACCCATACCAAGACAAGAGTGAAGAACAAAAAGCTTGTTGTGGTGAAGTGGAGACTTTCACCCAGTTTAGCACTGATACCAGATCAAGTGACTCCACGGTTATATGGCTGAGCCTCTGGTCTCATGTATCCTGTCTTACCAGGAAGAGGACCTGATCTTGGGAAAACAATGGGACTTGAGAGCTAATAGACCGGAACAAGGAATCTAGACTCCATAAAGTCACTGATTTCCTCAGGTTTGTAATGAATTTTCTCCTTTTTTCTATGAAAATTCCAAGCATGACTCTGTTAGGAGGGCAAGAAACTTTCTACAGTTTTGCTAGAAGATGTCCAAGTAACTATTAATGTGCCATCGGTTTTTTTTTCTTGTATCTATTTATGTAGTACCTATTATGTGCCAGACATAGAACCAGGTGAATTACATACCTTCTTTCATTTATTTCACCACCATGATTTATTATCTCATTTAACAAATTAGAAAGTTGAGGCTCAGAGAGCTTAAATATTTTACTAAAGGTAACACAAGAAGTAATAGCAATGTGAAGTCAAATATTCATCTCCAAGTTTCCAAAAGTAACTCTCTGAAAACATTTTATTCAAAGCTTGTTGGATTGGTTCACAGTACCTTTTAGAGAATGTTTACTGCATTAGTGATAAGTAGGGATAGCAGGGAATTTGCTGTTCTAATGATCAGATGTAGTGCTAGTGAGGGCCCTGGCTATTTTATTTCCAGCAGGAAGATAGAACCAAAGCAGTTAAAGAAACCCAAATAGACAACTCAGAGAAAGAGCAGAGAGAGCAGAAAAGGCTGGACATTTGTTTTTCGCTGTTTCAAGTTATTCTCTTGCACAAATTCTCTTATAAAGCATTTTGGAGGTATTTTATGGTAAATCGGCCTACAAAAGGAGACTTCTAAGGAGATTTTACAGAAGTCACCAATTGCCAGGGATTTGTAGAGCAAGTGGTGTTTGAAATGTCTGAAGTATAGCAAGTAAGCTTTGGAAGGCTAGAAAGAAGGCTAACAGGAAGACGTGCTTGAAAAATGGGTTGGCTGATTTTAGGTTGGCGAGATGGTTGTGTTCCAGTGCACACCCAGATAGCATGCTGTTGCAGTATTTAACGTTGACTGCCTCCTTCCTGATGCTGATGAAATTGTCAGAGAAGTCAGAGCTCTCTATTAGGTGCGAACAAGTAGCTAAATCATGTGTGAAGGTAATAATGAACACCTGTCACCAGTGTACCCCACCCATCTCCTCCACCAGGAAAGCTCATTCATTCTATTCATTTACCCACATAATTGATGAGTGAATAAATTAATGACTACTTCTCCAAAGACCAGACACTTATATAGGAATATACGATATTTCCATGTTATGATATAAAACCCCATCAGACAGACAAGCTTGTATTTTTATGCCTTTTTTTTTTTTTAATAAAACAGAAGACAGAATTTAAAAGGGGGTAAAACAACGGGACAAATTGGCCCTCTTTGTCCATTTTTTTTCTCTTTAGTTAGATATTTTTGAACTAGTGGGTACTGCCAAGACAAGAGAAAATAAAAGACTGTCTTGGGCTTTGTTGTGTGAGTGAGCATCTTAGCCATGTGCAGTTTCCCAGGTGTGAGTTAGCATAAAAGCTCCATCTCCTCAGATGCGTTGTTAGTCTCAAAGCTAAATCTGCAAGCTGTGGCATTACAATTTCTACATTGTGTTCATCATCTAGCAGCTTGTGCATGCCTATTTCATCGGCTCCAATATTACCAAATTAACATTTGCAAATTGGTGTATAAGAGTTTTATTAGCTCCGAGTAGATGAGAGCCTCAAAGTTGTAATTCCCATTATTCAGATAAGGAAATTCAAGCAGGGCTGAAATAAAAGCCTGTACAATACTTTACCTACATAGTTTTATTACAAGCATGGTGAGAAGGCTTATCTAACATTCTACAATGCTTTCTGACTTTCATTAAGGAAAATGGCTTAAATGCAAAATAAAGTGCTTGTTTACAGACAGCTCAACATGACATTTAGTCACTGGTTTTGCATGTATTTTCTGGGGCCAAACGCTCTTTCAGATCAGTCAGTGAACAGAGTTACTAAAAAAACATATTAACATAATAATATAAGAATTATTTATCACACTACCTGTTATTCCAGAAAGGTCACAGCCACCACTAAATATCTCAGTTATATTCAAAGAATACAGAGCTTCTTTGAAGTCTAATTTTTGTTCTACTTTAAATCTGTTAAAAAAAAATGAAGAGGAAAATTCTTGAACAATTGTATACATTTACTACCAAAATGTTTTCTACAAAATGGATGATTGGGAAGAAATTATAATGGGAAAACTTTTGTTTCCATTATCCCAATTACATTTCCTCATATATATACCATTCTCCCCCAGCTCCCCTGAGCTGTTCTCAAGTTGCTAATAACTTGCTTCCCAGATAAATGGTTGGTTGCAAGAAAATACTATATTTTTTGAAGGTATAATTATCTAATAAAACAGGGTGAGAGTTCTAAGTTTTCAATTGCTTGGCTCCTTCCCTAGAAAAGTAAAGTTTCCCTCCAGCAACTGTATATACTCTGTTTTTCACACCACCAAAGATGGTTCCTGGCATACATCCAAAATACTATGGAAGGGAAAAGGAGCCAACAGCCCTTGGAGAAGATTGTTGGCTACTGAAGTACAGAGAGACGTTAGTAATCTATTATTCTTCCCCTGTCACAGCTGATGTGACTTCCTTTAATGTACAAACATACCTAGTATCCTCTCAATAGGCCCTGTAAATGGTGTAAAAGACAGAAAGAAAACTAAATTTCTTTAAATAAAATAAAAGATAAAAATTATAGGAGGGAAAAAGATTGCTGGCCACTACTTCCTTTGCTTCCACTAAAATCTTTAAACTTCAATTTACCTGACTTGAAGACTCTAACCAGAGAATCTCAAAGAGTCTCACAGGCTGATCTTTGACTCCAAGTTAACAGAATACTGAATCCGTTTACCATTTCACAGAAAAAAGAAAAGCTAGTGCTTACTGACTTTATAGGTGGCAGAAGCATTCATGTGCATTTTAAAACCAGGTTGGAAACTTTACAAAAGAAAAGAACAGGGAGTTCTGCATATTTCTTTCATCAATGAAATTCCAGGACAAGTCCTGCCTAAGGAACTCAGTCTGTGAACTGATGGGCATTTGCCCCTGTGCTCTCCAGACAAGGCTGATCAAGGACAGGACCCTTGCTTAGCTAGTAGCTAGGTCCATACCCAGGGCTGGAAATCAGCTTGAGTAATAAGTCCAATTAGATCACTGTTTTAGTTGCCAAATACTGAGCAAGCTTTTTAGTTATAATTGTTCAAAAAAATGAACATGTTATGGCAGAAATTTACTGGACCTGAATTATATCTTGGTAATATATTACATATTTTTGGAAAATATTTACTTATTCAGAGCCCTGAGGAGGGATACAACATGGGCACTAAAATCTACTGATAATGAAAATAGCTTGCTTTATGCCACTGTTTTCAACTTCTTTCTTTTCACTTTCAGCTAAAAAAGATAATGCAGCTGGATGGTTTTGAAATCTTTCTATTTTTTCCCTGTTTTTATTACCACACTCTTTTTAACAACTAAATGGAGTGTAGGCATCTGAAAGGTGGAAAATAAATGTTCTAGTTCACCTAAAAATTGGCTATTTTTAGCATAATAGTTTTAGGATAATGACAAGAATACTGCAAGACTTATTACAACTTTTAATAATGCCTAATTATCAGTGGAGAGTCATTTAAACTAAGCTAAGTCCTGCTCATAATATAGTCCAATGAAACCTACAGCAATAGAAACTCATTCAACCATTTAATAAAAGTATAATCTACAGCCAGTTTCTAATTATCCGTAATTACTGGAGTCATGAATAGCCAGGTGCGAAGCAGTACTTCCATGTGTTAGACACTTAATACAGATTATAGTTTTTAATCTTCACAAAAAACCTGAGGATGTTAGCATTAGTCCCATTAATTAAGGAAGTGGAAGATTGAGGAGGTTGATTTCCAGGCTCAAGTTCAAAACAGGAGACAAAGTTGGGATTGAAATTTAGGTCCATTCCAACTCAAAGTTAATATGCTAACCCACATTGCCTTCTAATCAAAATATAATTTGAAATCATAATCTCGATCAATATATATGGTGTTAATTATGTGCCTCATTCAAATTTTGTGAGACTTAATATTTATTTTAGATGTGGTTCATTTCCCCTTTTCCTTGACCCTTTAAATTTTTTTTAAAGAATACATCTAAAGATGAAAGAATAAGGAGCAAAAAGATTGAATAGATAATTAAGTAATCATAAAATGAATGTTTTAGCTTTTGTAAACAGTATCTAACATCAGTTTACTGCCATATGGAAACACTGGGCTTAAAGGGGTTTCACACAGGTAACAGGTACAGAAAATGAAGAAAACAATTCAGAATTTCCATTTTAAGATAGAGCCACTCCTGGTCTGTAGGCCCTGCTGTGGATTGGTGTTGCCCATTATTTTCTGCTTATACCTAAGACTTGATTGATTGATTGATTGACTGATAAAAAGTCTTGGATGGATCTCTCTTGGGGTCCCTGTCGATCCTGGTTTTGATTCAGTGGGCTTGAGTCATCCTTGGAACGTTCAGGTTTCAAGCCAACCAAGCCAAATCTTAGGTCTGCTGATGAGGATAAAAATGTAACACAATCCCTGACAGTGGTGGACCTAGACTGTTATATGAGTACATAGTAGTTTTAGGTTGCTTTCTGACCAATTACCTAGAGTGTGTTTGTATATACATATCTGTGGGTTTGTGTCTTGTGTGTGTCTATGTATGAAAAACTCTGTTAACCTCAAGGGCTGAACTAAAAATATTTTCTGTCCCATATGAGCGTATCCGGACACTGTTTAATGTAAACTTGATTCCAATTTGTATCAGTGTCCGATAGATTAAAGGAAGTGAACATTTTGCAATCACTACTGCAGCTGATCTTGGCATTCCTATTCTAATATTCAGCTTCACTTACCCTGCGATCACTTTCTCTCACCCATATGCCATTCACATTCAGTTGTTTAGAGATCCAAAGCTGGCCAAACCTGGGATTGATTTCTGGCCCAGTAAGATCATACTCCATGTCCTATAGAAGATGTTCTCTCTTTTCTAAAGTCTCTGTGGCACTGCTGCTCACATCTCTTGCTGCTCATTGTACCTCTGACACTTTGTTCTGTGCTCTCCCTCATGCTTGCCTCCATTACACCTGTTTTCTGACTCTTGAAATGTTGGCTCTGCCATGTGTTAGCTGTGTAAGCACAGGCAAGGTATTTCCCTGTCTGTACCTCATCCATAATGTGTATATAGAAGTTGATCTCTATCAAATTTATTTGGGGGATTAAATGATATATGGTAAAGAGGTGCAACATCCAGGACAGTGTCAGCACCATAATGGATGCTCAATATGTGTTAAAACTGAGAATAATAGCAAAAATAATAAGAGATACTACTGAGTACTAAAAATGTTATAAACAGTACTTCATGGAACCCTCACAATAACTCCATGAAGCCCATATTATCATTGTCCCACTTAACAATTTTAAAAAATCTTAGTTATTTAAAGTTATACAGCTTGGTCTTCAATATTATGCTCTATTTTCCAGGATCTTGTCTTAACAGTTGTTAAAGATAGTGTGAGATGCCACATTGGTCAATATTTTAAAAAAATGATGACTGTCCGAAACTCGGTAAGATGGCAGACAAGTAGGAGACCTTGTTTCAACTGGCCCCCTAAAGTGAGCTAAATATCTACAAGAACACTCTGAACACCCATGAAATCAGCCTGAGATGTAGGATTATATATTTCTGGATCTCTATGAGAGCAGAGGATCATCAGTGGAGAAGTAAAGCAGAGTGGGTACCCTCAGACTGATATCAAAAGATCAGCAGAAGGGGGAGGGAGCCACCAGAACTGACCCATTGGAAAGTAGTACCCCAATATGAAAGTGCCCTGTGGTTGGGAACCAGCATTTAGTTGGAGTCTGGTTGAAGGCACTCAAAAAGAGCAAAAGAGCCTAAGGGGTAACTGGTGGAATCAGCTCGTTAAGGGCACAGGCCTAAGCCCACAGACCCAGGATGGTCACCACCATGACCGCCTGTGCCAGAGAGAGTGTGGAGGAGCCTCCATCGTCCCTGAGCTCACAGCTTTTAGCTACTTGCACCACCGCTTGTCTGGGCATACTCCCACCCGCGTGTGAGAGAGTCTGGTGTCCACACCGGCCCGCACCCTCTAGGTCCACACCCTTCTGTGCTCTGCATGCCCTGTGTGACCCCGGGCTGTGAGTGCACTCCCCCTGCACCTGAGAAAGCTTGGTGTGGGCACCAGCAGGTGCTCTTTAGGACCCTGACCTTCTGCTTTCTTATACACTAACAATGAAAATATAGAAAGGGAAATGAGAGAATCGATTCCACTTACTATAGCACCAAGAACCATAAGATAACTGGGAATAAATCTAACCAAAGAGGTAAAGGATCTGTACTTGAGGAACTACAGAACACTCATGAAAGAAACTGGAGAAGATACAAAAAGATGGAAAAGCATTCCATGCTTATGGATCAGAAGAATAAACATTGTTAAAATGTCTATACTGCCTAAAGCCATATATACTTTCAGTGCCATCCCAATCAAAATTCCACCAGCATTTTTCAAAGAGCTGGAACAAACAATCCTAAAATTTATATGGAACCAGAAGAGACCCCAAATTGCCAAGGAAATATTGAAAAAGAAAAACAAAGCTGGGGGCATCACATTGCATAACTTCAAGCTTTACTAGAAAGCTGTGATCACCAAATCAGCATGGTACTGGCACAAAAACAGACACATAGACCAGCAGGACAGAGTAGAGAGCCCACATATGGACACTCAACACTATAGACAAATAATCTTCAACAAAGCAGGAAAAATATACAGTAGAAAAAAGAGTCTCTTCAATAAATGGTGCTGGGAAAATTGGACAGCTATGTATAGAAGAATGAGACTCAACCATTCTCTTACACAATACACAGAGATAAACTCAAAATGGGTGAAAGACCTCAACATGAGGCAGGAATCTATCAAAATCCTAGAGAGGAGAACATAGGCAGTAATCTCTTCAACATCAGCCACAACAACTTCTTTCAAGACATGTCTCCAGAGGCATAGGAAACAGGGGGAAATGAACTTTTGGGACTGCATCAAGATCAAATTTTCTGCACAGCAAAGGACACAGTCAACAAAACAAGAAGACAACCCACAGAATGTGAGAAGATATTCACAAATGACACTACAGACAAAGGGCTGATATTCAAGATCTATAAAGAACTCCTCAAACTCAAGACACACAAAACAGATAATCATGTTAAAAAAATGGGCAGAAGACATGAACAGACACTTCCCCAAAGAAGACATACACATGGCTAGCAGACACATGAGAAAATGTTCATCATCATTAGCCATCAGGGAGATTCAAATCAAAACCACATTAAGATACCAACTTACACCAGTTAGAATGGCCAAAATCAACAAGACAGTAAACAACAAGTGTTGGAGAGGATGTGGAGAAAGGGAAACCCTCTTACACTGTTGGTGGGAATGCAAGTTGGTGCAGCCACTTTGGAAAACAGTGTGGAGATTCCTTAAGAAATTAAAAATAGAGCTACTCTGTGACCCTGCCATTGCACTACTGGGTATTTATCCCAAAGATACAGATATAGTGAAAAGAAGGCCATCTATACCCCAGCGTTCATAGCAGCAATAGCCACAGTCACCAAACTGTGGAAAGAGCCAAGATGCCTTTCAACAGACGAATGGATAAAGAAGATATGGTCCATATATACAATAGAGTATTATGCCTCCCTCAGAAAGGATGAATACCCAACTTTTATATCAACATGGACAGGACTGGAGGAGATTATGCTGAGTGAAATGAGTCAAGCAGAGAAAGTCAGTTATCATATGGTCTCACTTACTTGTGGAGCATAAGGAAAATAACACGGAGGACATTGGGAGAAGGAGAGAAGAAGGTAGTTTGGGGAAATCAGAGGGGAAGATGAACCATGAGAGACTGTGGACTCTGAAAAACAAACTGAGGGTTTTGGAGGGGAGGCGGTTGAGGGGTTGGATGAGCCTGGTGGTGAGTATTAAGGGGGCATGTATTGCATGGATCACTGGGTGTGGTGCACTGAAAAAATAAATAAAAATTTTTAAGTAAAGAAAAGAAATAAACACAAGGTACAAGGAGACGTTTTCTCAGCAGGGAAAATGGAAGATACTCTGTTATCTTTTTTCCTTTTTTCAAGATTTTTTTATTTATTCATTTGAGAGGGAGGGAGATTGCACAAGAGTGAGAGCCCAAGCAGCAGGGAGGGGAAGGGTCAGAGGGAGAGGGAGAAGCAAACTTCCTGCTGCCTAACTTGGAGCTTGATCCCAGGACCCCAGGATAATGACCTGAGCCAAAGGCAGATACTTAACTGACTGAGCCACCCAGGCACCCCAGATACTGTGTTATCTTCAATGGAAAGATCAGAAAAGCTTTCTAAAACCCAAACTTGGTTTTAAGGACTAAGAGAAGTTATCCAGAAACATGGGGAGTGGTGGGAAGTGGAGAAAGGATTCAGAGATGTTATCCATCATGAAAAAAGCATTGTGACTACCAAATATATCTTTCTAAAATACTGCCTTAATTATTCTACTCTCTTACTTAGAAATTTTCAACAATTCCTCTTTCCATATGGGACTTAACCTTCTCAATTCTTTTAAAGCCCAGTTCAAGTCCTTCCTCTTCCATAAAGCCTTTCTTTACAACTCCAGTATCTGAGGCTTCCTGTCCCCTCTCTTTTGTTTCATGAACTTCCTAGTGCTTACTGATTATAACTTTCTTTAAATATTTACTGTCTACTGCTGGATATTGTTAGTAAATTTCTTATGGAAATCTTGCACCACTCCAACTAAGTGGTGACCATCTTACTAGCAGGGAGCATGTCTATCCCTTTGCATCTGTTTCCTTGCCCATAGTGGGATCCCACTCAACTGTGCTTTTGAACAGGAGATAAAATTTCTAGGAAGCAGCAAACCAATAAGAGCACAAAGCTGTAAGAGAGTAGACATGAGAGCTAATTCTGTCTCTCAACACTTAGTTGAATGTTGATCAATTCACTTTTTGACTGACTCAGTTTCCTTCCCTGTGAAATGCAAGATGTAACCAAGTCAGACTGCAGAACCACAACATTTAGTATTAAAATGTTTAATTAAATACTTTACAAAGTTAAAGTGCTATATAATTGAAAGTTACTTCTTTATTTATCTTAGGGTTAGTAAATAATCACTTTTGCCCATACACATAATCATAAAACATGTTCTCAGAGAGTTTCTTATATAGAGAAGATATGATATATAGAAAGTATGTGTCAGACTCTTCAACCTGAAGAATTTTGACTGCTAAGATATTTATAGGATACCATATTACGTTTAGACAAAGTAACATGTTTATTTTAGCTGCTATCCAACACGGGTAATGTCCAAATTAGATATCTGGTATGTTATAAATAATAAACACTAGAAACCACTCTAGTATTTTTAGGCTATACTCTATCTTATTGGCCTTGATTCTAAACTAGTCCTACATCAAAGGGAAAGAAGAAATGTTTCTAAACAGTAACCAAAATCTAAAGTCACTCATATGTTCCTTCCTAGTGTTACTAATATAGAAGCATTTTTATGATTAATTTTTCTCTCTTTGGCAAACACTAAGTTTTGCTACCAAAGAGATTTTTATTTGTTTTACACTAACAGGATTTAGTATAGTGGGTGTTACAAATTAAATTGTGCCTTCCCCTCACATTCATATGTTAAATCCCTATCTCTCAGTACCTCATGCTGTGACCTTTTTTGGAAATAGGGTCATTGCAGATGTAATTAGTTAGGCCAAGGTCATAATGGATAGAGGGGACACTTAATCCAATATGATTTGTGTCCTCATAGGAAAGGAGAATGCTACTTGAAGAGAGATGGCCACATGACAACAGAGGCAAAGACAGGAGTGGTGCATTTTTAAGCAGATGAACACCAAAGATGATGGATCACCACCAGAAGTTGAGTAGAGGCAAGGAAGGATTCCACACAGTCTTAGAGAGAATGGCCCTGCTGACACCTTGATTTTGGACTTCTAACCTCCAGAATTATGTGAATGAATTTTTGTTATTTTAAGTCCTAGGAAACTAACACAGCTGACTAAACTGTTCGGTTTTACCAAAATCCTTAGTTACCATTTTTTCTTAATTTTTAATTTTATTTTATTATGTTATGTTAGTCACCACACAGTACTTCATTAGTTTTTGGTGTAGTATTCCATGATTCATTGTTTGCATATAATACTCAGTGCTCCATGCAATACGTCCCCTCCTTAATACCTATTACCCAGCCCCTAACCACCCTCCCCTCTAAAGCCCTCAGTTTGTTTCCCGGAGTCCATAGTCCCTCACGGTTTGTCTCCCTCTCTGATTCTGCCTCTTCATTTTCTCCTCCCTTCTCCTAATGTCCTCCATGCTATTCTTTATGTTCCACATAAAAATGAAATGATATTTACTTAGTTATCATTTTGAAAGCCTAATGCATTCATCCAGATATGAGAGAACCACGCACTGAGTAATAAAACTGAAAACTGTCCGTCCATTCTAAAGTATTTACTCAGCTTATATAGTTTTCCCTATCTGTACTGAACACAGATTTCAAATGGGTGTTTTTGTCTGTAAGGAAATTATTCATTTAGAGGAAAATGTACTTTAGAACTTTCAATTCATGATCTTCCTGCTCAGGAAACTAAAATTGTGAACTTAACACATAAGCAAGTCATTCCTTTAATAAATTGGAAGGCTCATCCTCTTATGAAAAGTGAATACATTTTAAATGTAACATTGTGTTAATATGATTGAATAACTGATAACAAAATGTTTCAGTCTTGTGGATTTAAAAATCTCATTTTTATTTCTCTAGAGAGGTTTCCAAGAAAATGGTTGATGTCCTGTCTTTCATTATGCTGCATGTACGGGAAAGTTTCATCAGGATCCTCACAGGGAATGAATTAAAATCTGACTGGAAAATTGAATTCTGATTTTTGAGGTATTTATCATTAGATAAAGGGAAACAACATAGAATTGCTTTCTTTGAAAATATTTATATAAGTTAATTCAACAGTATTCATTTAGCGCATACAATATGCCATGAAATGTCCTAGGGACCATGGAAGCCAAAATGAAGGAGATATAACTCCCTGTTCCAGAGCTCACATCTTAAAAAGATAGATGAGAATGTGAGCAAGAGATGGAAATGTAATGTAACAAGTGCCATAATGTAAATTTATATAAGATGTTCTAGAAATAAAAATAAGGGATAGTTGATTCTAACTGAGCATGTTGGGGTAAAGTACACTGAAGAGTTAATTGTGAGAGATGCTGAAGGATGAATGAGAATTTACTGGTTAGACACCACAGACAAGGAAGGGCCTTCCAGACAGAGGGGATAAGGCATGAGAGTGGCTGAGAGGTCAGAGGAGACTTTCTATTTTGAGATTGGCTGGGTAGTGATCTTAAAGATTTTTATCTAGTTATTTAATTATTTTGAGAGAGAGAGAGAGAGAGAGCATGAGTGGAGGGGAGGGGCAGAAGGAGAAGGAGAAGCAGATTCCCCACTGAGTAGCGAGCCCGACCTGGGACCCAGGACTCAATCACAGGACCCTGGGATCATGACCTGAGTCAAAGTCAGGCACTTAACCAATTGAGCCACCAAGGTACCCTGGACAGTGATCTTAACAGAGAAAGAAAAATAGCCATTACTTCTGAAAGAAAAATAGCTATCACTTTCTTAGCACCTTCTATTTGCTAGATTTTGTGCTATGAATAGAAGTATGTAATGAGGTACTGTAATTGAAACTGCCATCAAATTTTTAAAAAATATTTGGTGCCTGGAATTTGTTTGAGAAAAGGAAGTACAGCTGCCAATTAATATTTCTGTTTTCATATCACTGAGGATTCAAATTTCGTCTTTAAAACAAGTATTCATTTGTTTGGGAAAAGCAACACAATGAGCTTCTCATTATGCAAATAGAACCAGTGGGAGGGAAATGGTGAAATTTGAAATGATGATGGTATAATCTATTCTAGATGATATGAAAAGTTTCCACTGAGGGTCAAAATCTACTGCTTAAGATTCTTATCATGACTGGGAGTCTGGGCTTAAAGGGCATGGGAGAAAACCTATGTTACCTTCTTTCTGTGCTGGGAAAAGTTGAAGGACTCTGGATGCTGGGTAGGAGGGAGATAGAAAAGACTTTGGGTGAGGGTCTGGCACCGGGACAGCAATGGACAGAAGACTCCTGGTTATAAGAAATGGCTTAAACTCCAGAAACACTCATCCCTGGCATATGGTTTTTAAATAACTTTCCACCTTAAAAGCCCCTTTTAGTAATACACAGCTTTCAGTAAAATTTGGTCAAACATTGAAATTGTTCCTACTCTTATTAATTTGCCAAGGGCTACCTTAACATTATCACAAACCTGGTGGCTTAAATAACAGATTTATTGACTCATAGTTGTAGAGGCTAGAGGTCTAAAATTAAGGTGTGGGTAGCATTGGTTCCTTTTGAGGACTATGAACTGCGTTCTAGGCCTCTCTCCTAGGCCTGTAGATGGACATCTTCTCCCTCTGTCTCTTCACTTAGTCTTTCTGCTACATGTACCTCTGGATCCAACTTTCTTCTGTTTATAAAGACTCCAGCCATGTTGGATGAGAGCCCACACTGATAACTTCACTTTAACTTGATTACCTCTATAAAGACTCTGTCTCCAGAAAAGTCACAATCTGGAGTAGTGGGGGTTAGGACTTCAACCCCCATATGAATTGGGAAGGACATAATTCAACCCATAACCATTGTTCCTGGAAAAATTAAAAGAGAAGCCTGCATCCATACTGTAAGAGAAGTTGTATGAGAAGTGTCGCCATGGTTTGGAGAAGCTGATAATAAGACCAAACAGTTTGGAAAAGCTGTCCAGACTGCAATAGCCTGGATGGATTTGTGGGCTATGCAGCATTCTTGAAGAGATTCCTAACATGCTAGAGAAGGGAATTCTGGCAAAAGCCCTTATTTCCTGTTGTCAGTTGAGTCTGGGACTTATGCTTTGTTATCTAGGCATTTGTTAACTGGGCTGATGATGCTGGGCTACCTTGGCTACAAGTATCACTATTCCAAAACCACAACTCAGGACTGTCAAATGACTCTCCTAAGACCCCACTGCTAGTACATGGCATGAACAATTTCCAAACGCAGTGTTTTTGACCCCAAATTGTGATCTTTCCAAAAGAGGAATAGAGAGAAAGAAATTTGAAAATAAACAAGTTAATCCCCCAATTTGTTATTTCTGTTATTAGAAGATAAACTGTCACATCATTTTATCTCCAATAGTTCACATGTAGTAGGACCCCCCCCTCAAAAAAATACTCTTTGAAAGACTGAATAACACCCAGGTAGAGATATACAGATGCTGGAGAATTAGAAGAGAGGTTGTGGGGAGAGATTCAGAGTTTAGAGACATGAAGAATAAGGGAATAAAAAGAGAGTAAGAATAAAGAATAAAGGAGAGTAAAGAATGAATAAAAGAGAGTAAGAAGAAGAAAATTTTGATGAAATTCTAGTAAACATGAGTTGGGAACAGAAAGAAAAGAACTCTAAGTCAGAGAGCAAGGAAATTTTACAGAAGAGAGAAAAATAAACAGAAGCGAGTAGTGCTCCAGGGGTTAAAGAATGCAAGGTTTTTAAGAAAAGGGGGATGGTCAACAACCTAGAGTTAGGGTGAGAAAAACATAGGAGACCTCATTCTCCAGGATGACAAGGAAGGTTAAAGGAGAGAAGATCTTCAAAGATGTATACAGATTTTGAAGGTGAACGGCAGAGAGGCAGGTTTGCTTAATGGTTTAAGGAACAGGAAGTTGAGACACATGCTGAGAGTGAGAGAAATCAACATAGAAGTCAAGTTTTGGTGTGGTGTGTGTGAGTATTAAAAAAGGAAGTTGAAGAAAAGTAGAGGGTCCCCAGCTCCAGCCTCAGTGAGGCCAGAAGGGGATGCTTTCTGGGTTTTTGCTTAAGAAAATTAATAGTTGGAGAGCAGGAGTGGCTTTATGAGTAGGCTGGGGATTGAGGATGATTAGGGAGAAATTAAAGCAGGACGAAGATAAAGTAGCAAAAAGCATTAAAGCTATTTGGTGACAATATGATTGAAATGACTGACTGGATCCCAGCTAAGTGGAAAAGGAAGGAAAAGCCAAGAGGTTTAAGTGACAAGAGGCCCAGAAAAGGGGTATACAAGCCATACAGGCTTTGATGAGTTTGTAGGAAAAATTAGAAATGAAAAGGACAGAATATCATTCATTAAACATCTGTTTCTTTTAAAAAATTGACGCAGAGTGTGAATTGAGTTATGTGGGCATCACTTACTTTGAAGTGTCTCCTGTTGGCCAAAAGCATGATATTAAGAAATTAGTGTTGACGATTATTGTTTCCCAAGATAAGCCTTTGCAATTTTCATTTTATACTATCTAAACCTGGCCATTGGATTTCCTATTTGTCATTCAATGACTACTAGAGCACTAGCTATCCAAGTTGATTTAACATATCTTTGAATTGTCAAGATAACATATCTTTGAATTGTCTGGTAGCATAGTATGGGCTGCGGGAGTATTTTCCTGAAATGTAACAGAAAATAGGTATTTAAAATTCCAATTAGTAAAGAAAGTAGAGAAAGGTAAGTTTGTATAATAAAAAGAATAAAAATTCCATTCCATCTCAACATTCTAGCTTGCAGACTTACATTTCTTCATCTATTTCAGAGAATATTGAGACTTTATATTCAGTTCTCCTCATGGCAAAGCATTGCTGGCAATGTTCAGACTTGCCTTTGTATCCATGAAGTGGAGCTACACTTCCAAATGCATTTTTCTTCCGATCAGTGGCCTTTTCAAGTATCTGTTATCTTTCAGCCAGCTATTCAAATGCCTCCATAAGTGAAAACATAAGAACCAAATAATAAAATGACATTACCAACCTGGGGAGGCTTACTTCTACTTCCTCTTCTTGCATCTTGGAGAACCATTTTAGGAGTTGATGAGCAGTAATTCGCTTTTCCATTTCTCCTATGTGCACGTCTTCTGCAGGAAGTACAATGATTAAACTAAACTCATCACCTTTATAAGGTAATTCCAAAACCTGGTAGGTCATGGATGATTCAGAAAAATAACCTGAAACAGAGAAAGAAAATGTTAAATAAATATCCTTGGCAATTCCCAAAATCATGCTTTGGAGGGTAATTTTTCGTATTACCGTATTTTGTTCTCACAAGAGTCTTCATCATTGGGATTTTGACTGCTTCACCATCTTTCTTAGTAAAATTCATCAACTGTGTTTTCTCTTTTGTGAATTTCTGCTTCCAATCACCCTTGAAATAAATAGCATTCACCAGGACAAGCCGAGTCAGAGGACCAAAGTCTTCCCCTGAAAACATGTCTTTAATTTTCCCTGTGATGCGGGTAGAGGAGGAAACAGGAAGAGATAAGGAATAGTGGTTCAGCGGGACTGCTTTATGTAGCACTGAAACAAAAATTTCTTTTGTAGATCAGTTATAAACAGGTGCTTTCTCCTCTAACCTTGGCAATTCTGAGAGTAGAGAGCAGCACTATTAAACATTTCACTTAGAAACACGTACAAACAGGTATTACTAGGAAACAGGAGATAGAAAACAGTCTGAGGCAAATCTGGACAGACCTACTAATGAACTCTCTTCAGCAAGATTATTTGTGTGAATTGTTTTTCAGCCAGAAAGAATAAACACTGAGTGTCTCTGCCTGCATATTTACTGATGGTTTTCAAACTTTATTGCAAGTTTCTCCAGCAGGTCAATCAGAATTATTAAGTTACTAGTACACTCAAACCTTTTGCTCCCGTGGCTAGTGCCAGTGACCGACAGGGAAGGGACAAGAATGGAGTTGTTAACATGATTTTCTTCTTCTAAACAACCAGCTGACGTAAAAGCATGACTGAGTGCCATGGAGCTGTCTAGGGATGTTCATTATGTGTCCCATTAATGATACTTTCTTGTGCAAGCTGCTCAGAACACCGATCTCACATTCTCAACTATGCCTCCCTATATGAGGCTTCCTATAAAGAATATGGCAGCCATTTATGCCATCATAATTTTTGGTAGCAGAATGAATGAACAAAAAGACAAACCACTGTTAAACAAGGACTTGATATATGTTTGTGATTTCACATACATTATTCTCAAACCTTCTAATAATCCTGAAATGTTCTAATGGTATCCTCATTTTAGGTGAGGCATAGCTTAGAACTGGATAGGATGTGAACTCAGATCTGAGTGACTTTAAACTTGTGTTCTTTCTCCTGTGTGATCCATAGTCCCTGAGGAATTTTTGCTGGCTTATCCTGAAATTAAAGTTTAGCTTATCACGTCCATGACAGGACTATCAACATTTCTTATTAAACATTAACCCATCCAACTAAGATGTGTGATTTACAGTAATATGTGGGAAAGAAGGCACTTGAGGTTGACAGATCTAATTTTTACCTGGCCAGAGATACCATTTCTGTAGCCATAGATTAAACAAAAATTATTACTAAAGGGTTTTCCATTAAAAATTCTATGAATAGGTGTCTCTCAAAAAACCTGTATGCTTTTCAAAGCAGCTTACAGTCTGTCTCAGTTTTACCATTTGGTATTAATTTGAATAACAGGGAAGCAAAACAGGAGAGCCCTCTGAGCCACAGTTTAGTAGGAAAATACTCAACCATTCTTTACTCTAGGATATTAAAAACCATGAATACAATGGCAAATAATAAGTTTATGAAAATGGGAAACTTTACCATCTGTTTTGCTTTCTACCCAGGTACTTATTGTCTCTGCAGAAGTCTTTGCATCCTGAAAATTCACCAGTTTTATGGCACTCTGCAAAAATTCCTTGTTGCTATGGAGATACTGTTCTTTCACAGTGAATCCTTCTTGAAGGTAGAGGGCATTGGCAAGATTAAATGTAAATTCTTGCTTTTTCTCTGAGATGGCAGAGAAAAATGACTTCAGCACAGAAAATTCTTCCCCTAAAAAATAATTATAATGTATACTGACATATTGAACAACATAAAAACAACAGCTTTTAAGCTTTGCTTCTAAGCACTGATTCATATCACCACTTTTGCACCCTTAGGTATAACTAACAGTCCTTTCTAAGTTATTATCAATACTTTAAGCATTTATCTTCATGGAATATGCATTTTATAAAGAACTCAGTTCTTATATAGGAAGAAAGATTGTCCATGTAAATTTGAAATTTCCCAAAAACAAGAACGTGCATTTAAACAGACTGAAGGAAATTCCCTTTTTATAGTCAAATTTAGCTCATTCTTACTTGTTGGAAATTTATCTTTAGAACCTCATTCTTTGTATAACATGCGATATTGTGGAAGGAGAATACTAATGAATACTGATGGGGGGATGACAGTGACAAGCAATCTTTTTCAATATTGTTTTTATTTCAGCTTAAGAATTGCTCTGTTGTGAGCAATGGCACCTGTCCAAGTTTTGAAATTTATGAGCAACCCTTATAATCAGCTCTAGAGATGGACAGAATCAGAATTGCCTATTTCTTCAGGTTCATGAATATATATATATTTGGCTGTCTACATGAACAAGAAAGATCTTTAACCATTCCAACTATTGCCAGTAGCCAAATGAGGCCACCAGAATCAGCTAGAATCACTGTTGGCCTATTATTTATTGTTGGCTCATTCTGACCGCACTGTTGTCGGTAAGGTATATGTGCCTTGGAGACGATTCAGCTTTGGTCCTTGTTCAGGGGCTTCCTGTTCACGACCAAAGATATCGATGCTTTTCATTCCCTTCTGGCGTAATCCTGGGACTCAATCATTAAGTCTAGGAACTGTCTTTCAAATCAAAGCTTCTTTCAGGGTCTTTGTTATATTTTCAGTTAAATAAAATGCTACTTTTATAACTTAAAAGTTGAGTATAGGCAATTATTCTTTATTGGAGAAAACAAAAATGGCTTGTCATTAGAAGATACCCACCAAATAAAGAGAAAAAAGTTTTAATGAGGACTTGCCTTGAGTTGTCCATTGAAAATAAGGCATTTGTGTGTGTGCATGTGTATGTGTGCGCGTACACTTTATCGGAGAGCTAACAGTCATAGGCATCTTTGTGCAAATAAGAATATGTTCTCTTACTGGTAGGGGAGGGGGAGGGCTATAGCCCCATGGCCTTATATCTTGTCTGACTGAGTGGAGCCTACATTTCAGTCCCCACTTCTCTCCTTGTCCTCCCCTGCTTTCCTGCAGGTACAACCCAAATAACCATACTGGAGTCTCTGGGAAGTATATTTCATCATATTTCAAACTCCATGGTTCTCCATTCTTGGAGATACAGATATAGACATAAATAGTCTTAGATATCCATAGGGCATAAGAACTTCTTGCCCTATGGTTGGATTTGAAGAATTTCAGCAAGTCTTTACAATCCTAGAATTCTTACATAAGGAAGGGAAGAAGGTTAATCTATTCTACTTGTTTATGCAAGGATTTCAGAGGCAATCATTTGCTATTTAAAGCTGAGGGAAATATCTCAATAAATGGGAGGCTACAGAGAAGACTTTCTGAGTGAAGATATGTGAGTATTTTCAAAAGAATTAAGTAAGGTCAGAAATGAAGTGGCAGAATTTGAAACTAATCTTCAGAAATTTGCAATTTATGAGCATCTTTAAAGGAATGGGGGGAAAAAAGGAAAGGGGGAGAAAAATAGTTCTGACTCATTTGTCAGAGCAAAAAGATTTATGTCAAGTACTTAAGGTCTAAGACTGTATGACAAACAGTCTCTTGCCCTCTGATAAATCACTGGATTCAGAAGTCAATGAAAAATGTCATCAAGTAGCACAAGTTTGGAGGAGAATATAAAGTTATCTGCCTTATAAATTTGATTTAATTTATAGATTAATAACCTCTTTTCACACAGATCAAAAAGAATATGTATACATGGATCCTAATAAGCAATGAGAATAAATTTATTTCATTTCCTAAAGCAGAGCTAGAAAAAATCTACAGGTCATGGGGTGAATGTAATTTTTGGTTTGATTGTAAGGTCATGGGGTGAATGTAACTTTTAGTTTGATTGTACTAGACTTTCAGAAAATGTTCCAAAATTCGTTACATGTTTCCTTCTCCTACAATTAAAGCCCAAAGGCCAATTTTGTGTGAAATGTGAGAGATCCAAACATGAAAACAAAGGCAGTCATAGGATTATAGATTATTTTAGCCAAAAGATCCATATAAATCACTTATTCAAACTCCTCTCTTTATAGTGAGGAGTCTAAAATCCAGACAGATACAGTAACTTGAGAGGACCAGATTATAAGTTTATTTGGTTGCAGAGCTAAGATTCATGGCTTGTTCTCTTTCCATGACACTCTTGGAATAAGGAAGCACCTTCGTTCGTCTTTGATTACTAAGCAGCATGTTAGAGGCAAAGCAAAAATGGAGAATTATCAGATGCTCAGTAGACTGGAGAAGGTAAATTCTGAGCAGATGTTTCGACAGAAGGGGAAAAGAAAACAGAGGACACTGAGAGCCCTATGGGGGTAGGTTCCCAGGAGTTGTATGCCCATCTGTGGAACAAGGCAGGTGTTCACATAAAACAATCTGTTGGCAGGAAACATAAAATATAGACTAACTGAACAGAGAGCACCTTTGATAATCATTGGGAATAGAAGGTAGGGCCAGGACTAGGATGAGTCAATGGGACACTTATATTGAGCATAAAATTTAAGGAGATGCCAACAGACTCCATGACCAAGAAAATATTTCGTTGCAACACATTTTTTAAATCAGTTTTAATGCAAAGAAACCCATGAAGAACAAAATATAAAAAAGTTAAATAAAGACAGGGTCATTATTAGTGATTTTCCTTTTCATCGCGGGTTCCAATACCAGTCACCACCTTCTGATCTGTCATACCCTTTGTCCCCCACTTAACACCATTTTGTTCTTCTTTCTCCAGACCCCCTGAGCCTTTTCCATTTCCTTTCCCTCTTCCACTCTGTCCCCTACCTTAACTGTCTCCTTGTTCTTTATTCCTTAATTCCCTCCTCTTTTTTATTTTCCAGAGTTTATTTTTCATGTTTTTTCTCTCTCTGGCTCCTTTGCCTTTTCCTTTTGCAATTATCTTCTGTCTGTGTCCCTCTCTCTCTCTCTCCCTTAACAAAGCATAATAGAAAGCAGCTTTGGTAGATTTTGTTACATGTGCTAACATACTCTTGTTTAATTATCCATATATATATTTTCCCAAGGAAAATATAATATATTGCCCTTAGGATCCACAGCTCTCCGTGAATCATTTTTGGAATTCATTCTGGACAATTTGCTGAACCTTTCTTTGCCTCCGTGTCCTCGTCTAAGCAGCAGGGTTATGTCTACCTCACAGAGTAACTGTGAAGAGTAAGGGAGATAGTGGATACCAAACACAGAAACAGTGACTGCTGTACTACATATATGATTGATAGTGTTGTCCTCATTACTACTATGATCAGCCTTACATTCACAATCGAGAGTTGTTAAGATTTCTGTGTTTCTCTACAAGATATATCCATGTAGAGTAGTTTAAACTTCAGATATTCTGATTTTGCTTATTTAACATAGAATCAACTTTACATATCTTTATAAATGCTCTATTACTTTTCAAAGCAGTATTGTGTGATTTAAACGTTTCTGAGACTATGTAGTGGGATTTGCAGAAATTAATACAGACAGTCAAGACTAAATTTGGAACACAGTAGCTTCATTTTGCATTATTCACAAAGGAAAATTCTTGCAATTAACTTCATCATTACCAACTTCTTTTCTACATAAAATTGCTTTTATTTAAAACAAAGCAAACAAGACCTTCAAAAAAGGAAAAACAAATCTCTAAATATAATTACTCTGTTCTGAGGCAAACATACTGAAGTTAGTAATAGTGATTAAATTTCCACATCAAAAATCTGGAAAGTTCCCCTGATGGTTAGGACATATTACCTGACAGTGATGCAAAACTTTAAAATTAAAATCATTATGGAAATTGAGAACACAGTTAGCCAGAGAAATGGATAGCCCTTTCTTTTTCTTTCTTTTCTTTTTCTCTTTTTCTTTCTTCCTTTTTTTCCCCTCTTTTTAAAGATTTTATATGGGTGCCTGGGTGGCTCAGTGGATTAAGCCTCTGCCTTCAGCTCAGGTCATTATCTCAGGGTCCTGGAATCAAGCCCCGCATAGGGCTCTCTGCTAGGCAGGGAGCCTGATTCCCCCTTTCTCTCTGTCTGCCTCTCTGCCTACTTGTGATCTCTCTCTCTCTCTCTCTGTCAAGTAAATAAATAAAATATTTTTTTAAAAGATTTTATTTATTTACTTGACAGAGAGAGAGAGAGAGAGCACCGAGGAAGGGAAAGACAGAGGCACAAGCAGACTCCCCACTGAATGCTGAGCCAGATGTTGGGAGCCAATACAACGCTTATCCCAGGTCGCCGAGATCATGACCTGAACCAAAGGCAGGCGCTTAACTGTCTGAGACACCCAGGTGCCCCAACAACTACCCTTTCAAACAGGATGACAGCACTAAAGCTTCTATACAATATCTCAGACCTTCGGGGGACTCTGCAACAACAACCCTTCATACACAAAAAGGCCTCAGATAGGTTATATGAATGCTTTTTAAAAAAAGATTTCCTAGGGCACGTGGGTGGCTCAGTTAAGCATCTGCCTTTGGGTAGGGTTATGGTCCTAGGGTCCTGGGATATAGGCCCGCTTCTGGCTCTCTACTAGGCAGGGAGCCTGCTTCTCTCTCTCCCTCTGCTTGCAGCATCCCCTGCTTGTGCGCTCTCTCTCTCTCTGTCAAATAAATAAATAAAATCTTAAAAATAAAATAAAATATAAAAAAGATTTCCTTTAAAAACTATTAACCAAAAAAGATTTCCTTTAAAAACTATTAACCAAACAAGCTTTTAAAATGTATGTCTATATTACTGCTTTTTCTTGGTCTCAATCAGATGAAAAAGTTAAATTTTGGTTATAAAACTAATTTTTAAAAGCTAATGAAATAATGAGAGATCCACACAAAGATTTCTGGGTGAGAATGTTCACTACAGCACTTTTATAAGAGAAATATTGGAAACTACCTAATAAAAAGAGGTTAGGTAAGTAATAATATTTCCATAAGAGGCAATAAAATGCAACAACTAAAAAACTATATTCTGAAGCTGATATGAGAAAATGATCACAGCATAGTGAGAGTAGAAGAATAAACAAACATACATACATAGACACATGCATGCACACACAACATAAATCTCAATTAAAACTGGCTGAAACATACCAGAAGAAAATATACTGGTATACTCACAGTTTCATATTTGTATAAAAATATCTGTATTAAAAATAATATATTCTTCTAGTAACATTTTTATTAGAAAACAATTTAAATGAATATTTTTTTTAAATTCTCCATTTTATTATAAGTTCACACTTTTGATAATATTTTCCATGTATTTAAATTCTGGGACCCTGAACTTCTAATTGGCAAAATAAATTTGGGCAGATCTTATCCAGTATAAATAATCATATGTAAGAATCTCACCATCTGAGGTTTCCTGAAGTTTTAAAGTTTGTCTTATCTGCTGTTGTGCTTTTCCTTTTGCTCCCAGTTGTACCATCCCAAGACCCAACATTGTTCCAAGGGGGGAAAATATAATGTTGTTCTCGTGAGATAAAGAAATAGCTTGATAAAGGTCCACTGCAAATTCGATATTTCTTTGAGCCAATGGTCTTGAGGCTTGACTTCCAGAAAAAATCAATAGGAGATTCCACAACAAGATCTTATGCATTTTGACCTCTGTGCATTAATTCAAAATTCATTAGTTTTCAAAATAATCAGATAAGTTCCAACAGAAAACTTTTTACCTATTAGAACAGACTATTGTAAGATGATTCTCATGCCAGTTTTCAGATGAAGCATCATCTGTTAGGAGAAATAAGGCCTGTCCTAATGGCATTTTTATATTCCTTCAAGAACTAGACCAAAATACAAAGCAGTCATCTAAAATCAAAGAAGTTATAATTCTGGAACACTGTCAATAAGCAATACTATCCCTAAATACCTGTATGATACTTTTTCTTATTTTCCCATGATTTTAAATGGGATCACCTCTAACTCTTTATCAAGGGAATTCTCCATTCACTCTACTCTAAAACTGTAGATCAAAAGGGAAACTGAATAAAAAATGAAGACACTCTAGTGTGGTTTTAAGCCTATAATACTAGAAAGTTAATGTATTCTAAATCAGTTTGAATAATCTGGCAAAGTCTTTGCAGTAGGAATTTTCACACTTTACACAATCTCACTTCTGGAGGGCAAAATACCCCAAAATCCACAGCGTTACTTTTTTCAAAGTGAGGAAAAACAAACTTGGAAAAACTGTAAGGAAACACAATTACAATCAAATACAACTGGTATAACAAAAACAAAAGAAGAAAGCAACTTAAAAAAAATCAAAGAATAATTTGAAACTTAACACATACAAAAAAGTGTAATTGAAAACTTTGTACAATTTACAATACTAATGACACCTCATTCAAGTGTTCTCCACTAAAAATGCAGGAAATTCAGCCATCTGGCTACATCTTGAGAATGAGTTTCATGATATTACCACAGACTTCATGAAATACTCACTCTGAAATCCTTATACATTTTAGTGACACTACTTTTACCTTACAAAAAATACATCTTAGTATCCCTTAGTAACTCCTAGTTTAATAGGTTACTAGGAAATAATGTTCATTCGGGATAAAGATGAAAGCCTCCAGAACAATGTATTGTTAGCCTTAAAAAATGAAGAACTATATTTCTAAAGTGTTTTATAGACCATTAGGAGGGTCATCATGACCCATAAATGGGTTAAGAGTCACTATTACATATAAAGATTACTGATAGTCAAATATTCTCTAAAACTAACATGTAGAATCATTAGCCAGCTAATATTTGTAATTAAACTCTGTTTGCTTAGATACACAACTTGAAAAGGAAAAAGACCTCAAAATTCAATTTAAAAAAGCACTTGTTGGGGCACCTGGGTGGCTCAGTAGGTTAAAGCCTCTATCTTCCGCTTAGGTCGTGATCCCGGCGTCCTGGGATCGAGCCCTGCATTGGGCTCTCTGCTCAGCCTGTTTCCCTCTCTCTCTCTCTCTCTCTGCCTGCCTCTCTACCTACTTGTGATCTCTGTCTGTCAAAAAAAAAAAAAAAAAAACTTTAAAAAAAAATTAAATAAATAAATAAAATCTTTTAAAAAAAGCACTTGTTAAAGAAAATTGTTTTGGTAAACTGCAAATATAGATGTATACTATCAAACAAATGTTTTGTTGAGGATTAAATTAGTACATAAGGTTGTGAGTGGTTGTGCAACAATAGGAAAAGCCAGTAAGAGAAGCTTTATATCCAAAACATATTTCTGTATATCATTTTCTAGTATATTCAATATCTCAGAAGATTTCGGATTAGAAATATCAATGTAGAAATATAAGTAGTCAAAATGTTATTAGTACTTTTAAGTCACCAAGCGGCAATTCATCAGGCACATCTTAATGTATTTGGTTTGTGTCAGAATAATAATAAATAATATTATGAAAGATATAATTTTTCCCTTATAGTAGAATCTGAGGGGTATCCTCCCATTATTATTAATAATCTTAATAACTAAAGTTAACCTTATTTGAGCATCCATTTGTCCCAGAAAATTTCTACACAAAGTTCACAGCAAAAAAATGTCTTAAAAATTCACTTACCTCATTGGGTTTGAATCCTATTTCATTAGAAAGCATGAAGTACTGGTGAACTAAACAATATGATGAATAGTCCTTTAAGAATTTGGACTTCAAATTTATAATGACATCATTTAAAGAGAATAAAAGTAATGTGTTAATTTGATAAATTTAAATATTATCTGTATCAAAGTGAATTGAAATGCCATTTCCCTACTCCATTAAACACTCGTGATCAGTAATATTGCATATGAACTTCATTCAAAAGCTATTTAATTTTAAGGTACTTACCCCAAATTGGCTTCTGATTATTCACTGTAATGTTATAACTGAAATGTGACTGCTGGGAAACATTAGTACATAAAATACCTGATCAGTCAAGGCCAACTTTATTTATCTTGAACACTGTATGATTAATTCCTTTAAACCCAAAGCAGGTGTTCACTACCTTTGTATAAAAGGACAAATATGATCAGGTTAATGATCAATGATGTAACTGGCAAGAATTGAGAGAGAAAACCATAATAGTTTTTTTTAATATCATTAAGCTTATAATATTTTATCCATTATTCCACTTCTTTTACAGTAAGTTGAAACAGAATTTGGAAGGATGTACTAGGGCTTATAAATTTGCTAGTAATTAGTTCTTTTTGTTTCTCACAGGACTTGCACATCAGATTACCAATGTATGCCATCATAAATATTTCAGAATGCCTATGAGAAAAAGGATGAAGCTAAATCAAGTCCAGAATGCAGAGACAAATTGCTGCTGCACTTACAGAGTTCTCAACAATTCATCAAATTATACAGTTGTCACAGGAATTTCCTGTGGTTACATTTTAATCTGTAGGAAAAAGAGTAGATACTGAGAAATACACTCTCTATGTTGAACAGAAAGACCAGATTAAGATTATTGATTTACCAAATTATATGGAGACAATACTATTAAACATAGGTAATTTGACAATAAACATCTATTTTACTTTTATGTGTTTTTAAACTTTTACATGGTTTTCTATACCAATAGTTCATTAATAAAAAATGGATGTATAATTTAATGGATTTTGATCTCATTCTTCTAGTTCAAATCAATCACCTCAATGACAATCAGATATTTAACAGATTGTATTATTCATCAGCTGCCTCTAAGAAGAAAATTGGAAAATTTGTTCCAGTTACTATCAAACAAGTATTCCCTACTGATAATTAAATGTAGTTGTTTCTGATAAATTTATGAAAAAGAAATAAAATGAATGTAGATACCTTCAAATGGAATTCATTAGAAAAACTTTTTCAAGAACCTTGTTAACCTCTTTAAATGTCCTAATGGGGCTAGAGTTCACTGCCCAGCCCTGATGGTCGCTATAGGCCATAACCTCTTAATTCACTAAAATTCTTAGTTGCCCATCTAAGGATCGCTAAATGTTTTCCAAATCTTGGGTTATAATAATATTACCTGCTCTAACATATGCAAATTCATTTCCAGCTTTTAACTTAACAATATCAGCAATCATTTTCCAAAAAGAGTTATGCAGCACAAGAGCACAATCTTTCTTCGTATTCTACTATGCAGTTCATAAATAATACGTCTGAATGTTCGAGATTATCATTCAATCAATGCTTTTCTCCCCCTGTAGTGACACTAAAACATCCATCACAAGTACCCTTGGCTACCAAATTATTATTTCTCCATATTACTCAGATCATAATGTGATTTAACCTGGAACAAGCCATTACTTTTCATTCCAATGACAGAAGCAGACACTCTATCTTAGTAAGATCATTTAATGAAGTTGTTCTGTAAGGACCTTATGTTAAAGCAGTACAAGCAGAATATACATTTCCCTGTCTCTTGGGGAGTAAAAAAGAATGGCTATGAATTTCTCCTCTCTGGTTTAAGCTCTTTTAATAGACAATGAAGATACCATGATTGTCCATAAAATATTCCTGCAGACCTTTTAAATACTTTCACAAATTTGTTCCTTCTACAACTCTATTTTATCCCTAGAGAATTAGCAAAAAAAAAAAAAAAAAAATTCATTACTGAGAGCCAAAATGTCTTGGTATAAATTTGAACCTATCACTTCCCCACTATAAAAAATAAACCTCTTATATGTATAAAAATAATAGTAAGAGGTTACAAGTTCAATATCATCATCTTTCTTAGCATTTTGTAGTTTTTTTAAGTAAAAATGTATTTAATTCCAAACTTTAAAAACATACAAGCAAATGTTCCCATCAATAAAGGACTTAAAATCTAATTCTTCTACTGGAGCATGGATTAACTTCAGGCATTTTTTTTCCTCTGTCAGTTTGCTCCATATGCTTTGTGTGGTAAAAGGAAAATATTCTGAAAAGAGAACAGGTTAAATTATATTTACTGTAAATATACATACCACAAACAAAGTAGTCTACGGAAAATTCTGGCACAGTCTATTTTAATGTGACAAGTCCCTCTTACTGTAGAAAAATGGATCTTAAATAACTGAACCTAAGTGTTAATTTCAGAAATAACTTATAAAGTCTTCAACTCTAGGAACATTTGATAGGTGAGACCCTGTTACCTGCCTTGCACAATTAGATGCTATAAGATAGAAGAATAAGACATAATAACCAAACGTCTTTTTATTTCTTCCTTTTGTGTTTATTTTCGTTCCAAACTATTAGAGACAGTAATATTAAAAGAGACTTTCAAGCTTCTGAAAGCTCTATTCTCATTAAATATACTTGTGAGACAGTTGCTCTTAACTCCTTTCCCGGAAGAGGCCCTGAAGTTAATTAAAGATGGGATTAGGGTTATACACAGCACAGTGCCTTGCACACGTGGCAGGCTATAGAGAGGACCCTGTCTATATGAATGAGACAATTTCAGACTAATCATTTCAAAGTCATTTCCAAGGGTAAAAAAAGTAAAATATGTCTAGCAAAAGAATTTCCAATTTATACGAGAAACACTAGTGGTATCCTTCAACTTTGCCTAATAAACCACTGCATTTTATGTGCCTTCACTCCAGAAAGCTGATGGCAGGAGAAATGCATCCTATTGATATGTGTATACCTGGTGTCTATATCAGTCCCTTACACGTGTCTTAAATCATTGGTTGGGCAAATGGACGGATGAGTGGAAAAATGGATAAAGAGATCGAGGGTTGGGTATATGGATGGGGATCAGAGCCTGCACAAAGTATTTGGTACACATATTATATCTCTTTAACATCTTAATATTCCTTTAAGTTTCTGGAATTGTGGCTCAGATTTCATTCCACTGTACTGTCATCCATCTATAATTCAAAAGTCCTATGTTCGAAGTTTGAAATGATAGATTATCTAATCAAATCTCCCAACCAGTGCAAGAATTCTCTGCAATATCCCTGTGAGAGAGTTACTCAACTGCCAGAGCATATCAAGAAATCCTTTGTTCCAAGGCATCCTTTTTCATTTTTAAAAAATAATTTACTTTGAAATACTTCCAAATTTATAGAAAAGTTGCTGGCATAATATAACGAACTAGCATCTCCTTCTCTCTGTATTTCCCTGGTTGTTAACATTCCACCACATGTGTGCTCCGTCTAATATTTAACCTTTTTCTCCCTCTTCCTCTCATAGAGATGCAAAAAATATAAAAACTCATGTATATTATGTATCTAATACTTATACATGGTGTGTGTGTGTGTGTGT
>RCUC01044729.1:0-16909 GCA_003697995.1 Taxidea taxus jeffersonii | reverse complement strand
CTCCAGTCCTAAACTCTATCACAGGCATTACCAAAAGAGTAATCATGACACAGTTCCTTCCTTCTAATCTATGTCTTTCTGCATGGGGTTTTTTGTTTGGTTTGGATATTAAATGATAGCTACAAATAAAGCAAAAGTATGAACTAAAATCTATTTTCCCAACATTAAAGTTTAAAACATGCATCAAAATCTTCTACAGTAAACCCCCATAAAAAAAAAAAAAAACTGGGAGCACCTGGGTGGCTCAGTGGGTTAAAGCCTCTGCCTTCAGTTTGCCTCTCTGCCTACTTGTGATCTCTGTCAAGTAAATAAAATTTAAAAAAAAAAAAAAACTGGCAAGATTGCAACTGCTTCAAAAATTTACAGAAAACAAGCAAGGAATAGTGTACATATGATTGTATTCAAATAAGGCTCACTTAGATGTAAAAAAATATCCTTTGGCATTTATGTATTACTACTAAAATGTAAGTGCTATATTACACAGTTTTCAAGATATTATTGTTAACTGTAGGTATATTACTTTGAAACGGAGTCTCAAAACACTCCCAGCTCAAAAGCACATGAAGTTGTAAAAAAATTAAAATTCAAATAGCAATAATTACAGGATTATCTACTCAAGCATGGAAAACCTAGATATAAAGCATGCTTGGTTCTCTTTTCAAGAGTAAGGCAAACACAGAAAATATTTTCTTCTTAGACTTGCCACTCAAATTAGATCAGCCTGGAAAGAGTAATCTTTAGAATTATGATCCTGGAGGTAAGCACATGGATATTTGTTTTATTCTGCATATGTCTGTATTTGAAACAGTTCAAGAGAGGAAAGGAAGGAAGCTGACTGACCTTCCATTGGTGTGAGGAATGTTTTGGAGGTGGGTGATCCAGGGATCTAAGATGAAGAATCAAATTATGGTAGAAACAGTAGCAATAAAAAGGAAGACATGAAGGAGGCATATTCAACATGACTTTATACCTAAAACAGGAGAAGTTATAGAAGACATCCAGGTAGGGGGATTGTACTATTAACTGCAACAGAGTGGCCACGGGAAGATGAGGTTGGGGAGAGGAAAGGAGATCATGTGTTTTAGCATGCTGAACTTGAGGTGCTTCTGAATCCCCAAGAGGCAACTGAACATGTGGATCTAGAGCACTGGAGAGGATATGGTGCTAAAGATAGAAATTTAGGTGTTATCAGCAAATAAGTCACAGGTAAAACCATGGACTGGCAAAAAAGGCCAGGGATTATGCATAAAGCAGGGGTTCCCAACTGTCATTCACTAGTAGGTTATTGAAGTACAGTGTTGAGGGTTCATTCCAAGCTGCATCCAGGACAGAGAATAGGACTGATTGCCAACATCTGCTCCAGATATGGAATGGGAGATTAGAGGTATCTGCCTGGTATGTGCTATCCCTAGCAGGAGAAATGAGAAAAATAAGGAATTTTGCCAACAGACTTAAAAGTTTGTAACACTGATTTTAAGTAATTACAGATTTATGAGGGAGGGACGTGAGGGGAAAGAGAGAGACAATATAACCAACGGCTCCTTTAACTCTTTCATTAAACACCTGGAATAAACGAATTACAATTTCTTTTTATTTATTTATTTTTTAAAATTTATTTATTTGTCAGAGAGAGTGAGCACAGGCTGACAGAGTGGCAGGCAGAGGCAGAGAGAGAAGCAGCCTCCCTGCCGAGCAAGGAGCCCGATGCGGGACTCGATCCCAGGACGCTGAGATCATGACCTGAGCTGAAGGCAGCAGCTTAACCAACTGAGCCACCCAGGCGTCCCTGAATTACAATTTCTAAAAGAAAATGTTCCTTAAGGAAAGCACTCTGCCTCCTGGTTGTGAAGCTGACTGTTGCTCTTAACTTCCTAAAGGAGACCGCTGTCATCCCGTCACTAGTTTGAAGCAGAATTTTTAAAGGGGACCATAGAAAAAGGGAACAATTTCATGATTTTCTCCTCCGAATGACAGGCAGGCAGGGAGGGAACAAGAACACAGAAGCAGGTGAACTACATAAATAAATATGGTAAATGGTTCTTAAAGAGTCAAGAGACGTTTAGAAAACAAAGGTGACTTAATCAGTTGAAAATGAAGAACAAGAGGGTGGTTTCATTTTAAAAATAATAAATCCCTTCTTTCTGAACTACTCACCCAACACTGGCTAAATTAAAACACATAAAAATGACAAGAAAACAATGCTCACTTGGAAAATATTGCTCAATTTTGTTCTCTGGCGTTTTTACCCTTTACCACTCATTTCAGCTTCCTTACAAAACTCAAGAGGAATGACAATATGCACTAATATCAAAGTTGTACCTTAAAAGAATTCCAAGATGGGTAGTCAGCACAAGTTAGACCTTTCCTTCATATAATCTTGTTCTACTCAAAAGAGGCAGACTAGTAGTACTCTCTTCCAGTGATACTAGGGCAGTGAGTTATACACATGTACAAGTGGCAAAGAGACCAAATTTAGGTGTTCTTTGTTCTGGTTTGGTTGTTTATTTTTTATTTTTTAAAATACACTTTATTTCTTAGAGCAGTTTTAGGTTCACAGTGAAACTGAGAGGAAGGTACAGAGATTTCCCATATACTCACATGTATAGCCTCCCACATCGCTGGGATCCCCCATGAAAGTGGTACAGTTACAACTGACCAATCTGCACTAACACGTCATTATTGCCCAAGTCCATAGTTTACATTACAGTTCATTCTTGCTGTTTGCCACCCTATGGGTTTGGACAAAGATATAATACATGTATCTATCACTGTAGTATCATACAGAAGAGTTTTCCTGTCCCCCCAAAATCCTCTGTGCTCCTCCCATTCATCCCTTCTTTCCCTCTTCCCCCAATTCCTGGCAAACATTGATCTTTCTACTCTATTGTCTCCACAGTTTTGCCTTTGCTGGAACATTACGGGGGCCAAAGGCAGGTCTTCCCAAGATGGGTCACTTGGACATGAACATTATTTTGTGTCAACAACAATTAAAACCCAGCAGATTCAAGTAAAGCTACTTACTTCCCTTTCAACAGCCTGCTTATATTAGAAAGAGAGTAACAGAGATTCCTCTTTACCCAAGAAACTAACAGGGAAACCACTGTCTTCCAAACATTTCCTCACCTTCCTGCTAATGGTTTTCTCCCCTTTGTATTCTCAGACCATAACCATCTCCTTAGCTCAAATAAGCAGTATGTTGCCACACTATCTTTGGAATTTCCATGTACGTGTGGATTCCCCACACATATGCTATTAACTTGGATTTTCTCCTGTTTACCTGTCTCATGTCAGAAGTACCCAAAGGGAAAGCAAATTCTTCCTCCCTAACAGCATCACACAGTTGGAATTATACAGTACATAGAGCCTTTTCAGATTGGCTTCTTTCACTTGGCAATATGTATTTAAGGTTTCCCCACGTTTTTTCAGGGTTTGACAGATCATTCTTTTTAGCATACCATCATCTGGATGTACCCCAGTTTACTTATCCATTCACCACCCAAAGTACATCTAGGTTGCTTCCAACTTTCAGCAATTAAGAATAAAGCTGCTGGGGCGCCTGGGTGGCTCAGTGGGTTGAAGCCTCTGCCTTCGGCTCGGGTCATGATCCCAGGGTTTGGGATCGAGTCCCGCATTGGGCTCTCTGCTCCGCGGGGAGCCTGCTTTCTCCTCTCTGCCTACTTGTGATCTCTGTCTGTCAAATAAATAAATAAAATCTTTTATAAAGAAAAAAAAAAAGAACAAGTGGGAAAGCTTTTCAAAAATGTCTTTACAATCTCATTTCATAAAAGATCTGAGATGGCTCCTACTGCACCTTACTTCACACAAGAGTACCAACTCAAACTCTAGAATACTAACATTTTCTACTAAGTTAAAGATGCATATATTATGCTTATGGGTATGTTCTAAGAGACACAAAATTAATACATTGAGAAAATAATTTCTGATATCAAAAGGCAACAATTTCTTTAAAGAGAGACCTTGCAGTAACAAAAAGATACAGCTCTAGAGAGAACAGGTTGTTCAACAGAACTATCACTTTTATTACTGGGACCAAGGCAGATGTCAAGTAAAATTAACTTTTACAAGCAGCTGCTATTTTAATTTCATTGATTTTAACAATGGAAAATCCTGTGTCTTTTTTTTTTTAAGATTTTATTTATTTATTTGCTAGAGAGAGAGAGAGAGCACAGGCAGACAGAGTGGCAGGCAGAGGCACAGGGAGAAGCAGGCTCCCCGCCAAGCAAGGAGCCCGATGCGGGACTCGATCCCAAGACGCTGGGATCATGACCTGAGCCAAAGGCAGCTGCTTAACCAACTGAACCACCCAGGCGTCCCTCCTGTGTCTTTTTGAACTTCATTTTCTTATAATAGCAAGAGATCCCAATTACAAATCCCAAACTGTGAGAATCCACATTATATTCCCCTTGCTCCTGGAGCCAAATTTGTTTCCCAGTTTCATGTCCCCCTTGGCTGCCTGAGATGCTATTCGCCACTAGTCCTAACACTTATGTGCCCACAGCACTTCCCAGTTTTCACTGGGCTCATACACACATTATCTCACTTGATCTTCACAACAGAGTTGGTTTCATTAGTACAACGCTTCAGTACAAGAAAATTTCTCTATCAGCTAGCCTCAAACATGATTTTCAATATGTAGGCTCTAAAACCCAACCAACAACCTTGTCAAGCAAAACGCATAGATTTCATTTGAGCTCTAAACATGCCCAAGTAGTTTAATTTCCAAAGAATATTAAACAGCGCAGAGTTAACAAGATATTTCCAGTTCAGGGGTCTGGATGATATGAAGAACTGAGAGAGTAAACCTGGGAATAGCGCAAGCAGACATCCCAGTGCTGATTTTTGATCATGAAACCTATGGAGTGAAAAGAAGCTTGTTATGCAGAGGCTAACCTAAGCACCTTACTGATGCTCTACATCATTTAGAAATGTAAAACAATTGCTTGAGCAAGTGGGGAAAAAAGGTATTAAGAGATATGCAGTGATAAATGCACATGGATCACTGGATTTTTTTCCATAAAGTAAAACACCCATAAAATCATTTTACTTCTAGAATAGTCCAATAATTTTGGTTCAAAATTCTTAAGCTACTAGAGCCAGCAGTTTCACAACTAGACTTCTCATAAGCAAAACAAAGATCTGGCAAGTGAAATTCAACACATTTTGTTTTTCATGTTGGCATCCAGAGATAATGAATTGTCAAACTTTTGTTTGTCTTCTTAAAGGACTGCTCTTGCGGAGTAGGAATAAGGGCAGGGTAGCAGCAATACAGCCAACATTTCTCATGTTTTTACTACATGCCGGGCATTTTATTGGGAGTTCAATATAGACTCTAATCCTCACAATATTCCTAAAAGTATTATTATCCCCAGGGTACCCCAGGGCTTCACAAATTGTCCTGCCAAAGATACCTGGAACATCCAAGCAGAGGGAACAGTTGACTTTTATGCCCTTAAGTGCCAACTTTTATTTAGCCTCATATATTTATCTTACCCAGAATCTGCATTTGATTCTAGAACCTGTCCTTCTTGGTTTTACTATAAAGATGTTCATTTTACCATTGAGTAAAAACAGTGCCACTGCTGTCCTATATATACATTCCCTAGTATATCTAGTCTTAAATATTTGGCCATCCTATAGTTTTAAAATACATGCAACCACATTTGTACTCCTTATAGCCTCCCTGAAAGAAATCTCCAGTGCTATATTTGGGATTGGGCAGTTGGCTGAGATGATTCTGGACCTTGCTAGATTTCATTGGCCATATCTTGTGTCATTTTATATAACTACCACAATTACACAGAGACAGAATTGACATTTGTTTAGCCATACATCTTTATATGCAAAGACTCTAAAAATCATTTAAATTCCATTAAATGAATGAATTCTCATTCATTTAATAAATCTGTGAGGCAGTAACTGAAGTTCTAAAGTTCCATACTCGTTATCATAGTTTCATTCATCATTTTTGTCTCCCAAAACATCTATACCATATTTACCTAAATTTACATTTGTCAATTTCCTATTTAATGCAAAAACTAAACTTATCTGGGTTTTCCAGAACCAAACTGTTCCTTTTCTGTTATTTGTAACCATGAATCTTGGGCAAAATATTATGTGGAAGTTTTTCATAAAGCTTCTTAAATATGCACATAAATTTAACTATGTGTGCTGAAATTGCCAACAGTATCTATAGGCTTCTAGTAAATGTTTAAAAGACTGCCCAGACAGAATAGTGGCTTTCATAGTGCACATTATTCATCTTCTTCAAGTAGTACATTTTGGGCCTGGGTGGCCCAATCAGTTAAGTGTCCGCCTTTGGCTCAGGTCATGATCCCAGGATACTGGGATCCAGTCCCGCATCATGCTCCTTGCTCAGCAGAAAGCCTGCTTCTCCCTCTGCCTGCCACTCCCCCTGCTTGTGCTTTCTCTCTAATAAATACATAAATAAAATCTTAAAAAAAATACTTTTAAGTAGTATGTTCCGTGATTCTTTAACTGCCTGCTGAGTCTATTTCCTGGTATAAATGTCAGATATAAGCTACACATTACATTGGCAATCTTATCTCCATTCTAAATATTACTAACAATGTACCAATTCTAATGTTGGAAACTTGGAATTAAACATAATTTATTCTGTATTACATTTACATACTTAAATTTATTAAGTCATCTAAAATTACTATCAAAAGATCCATAATTATATTTATTACCAAAGTGAAGACACACACAGAAGATATGTATGTGTAAGTTCATATTTTCCTTTTTCTACAAGAATGCTTTTTCCCTTGACATGGACTTTTATTAACACTTGGAATTTGAGAGAGAGCAATAGGGAGTGGAGTGAAGGGGGTGGCTAAGATTTTTATTAAAGCATTGATCTGCTGTATCACAAGACAGAGTCCTTGGGAATGCACTTGAAGAATCGGAGGGCCTCAGTCATTAAAAACAACTAATCAACAATAAGGATACATAAGACTTCATTTCTTTCCACAGCTGAACTTCAAGCCACTGATCCAAATGTATAGTCAAGGATGGTAGCCACAGATGGCTAACAACATACCTCTAATGTTTATGTTAACAGATGCTGCAGAAAGTATTCATTTGCTTAGTACTTCAGCTACTTTTCCTTTCCTCTATGACTTAATTTTCACTTAATTAGTCTTAGAGCACCTTGATTTCTTCCTTGATAGAGACTCTGCCTTTGTAGATACAGAAAGTGCTTTTAGTTATGTGTAGAACAGGCCAGTGTGCCTTCACATCTCCCTCGTAATTTCTCTAACCTGAAATGAGATATTGCACTATTTTTGGATTCATTCAATATAGTTGAAATTTAAGCTATTTTCTATATTCATTAAGTAGTCCTACAGTTTTCCCTTAAAAAATAAAACTATTATATAATTTTGTTCCTCTAATAATTTTTATATTTAAGCACTCTGAAAGGACCTTCTTAAAATACCTGACCAGCTTTCAATTACACAAAATTAGAGTCTTGTGATTAATAACAGAACTTCTGATTATACTTAAAACAAATCAGAAGAGGAAACATAAATAATTTCCACTACTAGGATATAAACATCAGTAACAACCTCTTATGAAATGGAAATAGAAAAGCATAATGTCTTTATGGTGGTAAGGACATTTAAACAATGACAACTGGACTTTTTGCCTCAGCATTCTATCAGATAAGATGCATTTTCAAAAATGGTTTTTAATTCATCATAAATTTAGAGAAAAGCTCATTAATATGGCTGAGGAAGTAAGAAGGAATATGAAATAAATGTATCTTGGAACGTTTCAAAAACAGAGCAGAGTACCCCAAATCCTATTCTTTTCTTTCATTTTTTTTTCAAACTTAGGGATCATCACAAGTAACAACCTGGATCACTAATGTCTTCTCATTTCTCATTTCAAGTAACATACAATCCCCTTAACATAGGCCCAAGCCCCTGAATTTATTATTATAAAAGAATAAATCATTTCATTGTTAATCTAAATCACCTAGTAAATTTAATCTGCATGCAAAATTCCATTTTTCTGGGAAAAACAGATATTTCTCTTATTCCTTATTTCCTTTCAGGTTATGACCACTTCTATTATTTTTAAGGTTGGAGATAATTACTAGATTCTATGGTAAAGAAGAGATGCTGGTCTGAAAACTGAAAGAATCCTTACCTGCTTTCTTAGCTAGAGAAGGTTTGTTTTTTTGTTTTTTTGCTTTTTAAATAATATGGCTATTAGAACAATTGCCTATCGTTCTGACTGCCAAAATTATGAGCTGCCATTTTAGTGATGGAAAGGACCCTAGCTAATATTTTCCTGCAAGCTATCAAGGGAGTGCATTCTAGACCACCATGACATACTGTTAAGTGCACCTTCCCCATCTGACTCAAAGCATCAAGGTATGAAATCAAGAGAGGGGGTAAAGTAAGCATGTTTAAAGATATATTTCCTAAGAGTACTCATTTTAGTATATCATATTTATAAAACATCCTTTGATATCAGAACAGCTAGTTGAGACTTTTAAAAGACCTTGACATACATTTGACTGATTGCTTTCCAATGACATTATTTCTTATTTCTGGCACAATCGGGCTGATAGTGTTTGATGGATAACCAGACAAGCAAAGGACAAGTCTGAGCAACAGTCATCCTTTATCCCTGACATCTGCATGTTTCATCACATATTTTAGGAAAAGAGAAAGGGAACAAAAACCTAAAGGCAATGTTAGTTCCAAAAGATCTTACTACACACAGGAAGGCCTAATTCAGCATTATTTTGAAGTAGCCCATCTTGACATAAAAATGTATTTTGTTGAAACTAAAGAATCAGCAACAGTTATAAAATTGGGAGAGGGAGAGATCTGCATCTTACCCTTCTTACAGTTTACTTTCCTAATAAAATATTTTAAACAAAGGGCCACAGCACACCAAAATCCAAAGCCTGTTCTGCTCTCTGTGCTGGATTAACATTGCCCCCCTAGCTTGTTCATGTTAATCCAATGTAAAGGAACGCCAGCGTGAACGAAAATCAGTCCGACCAAGATGTTTCAACAGTGCTGCCATGTGAACTAGCAGACAGCTGACAGAATTTTAAAGTCAACTATTGAAAAACACATCTATTTGTCCTAAATTTCCACTGAGTTTTTTTTTTAAAGGGACATGAACATTATCTTAAAGTACTCAGCAGACATTTTTCATTAGAGACACACAGTTCAAGTAGGAAGAACCAAAGACTTCAGACACCTGGACAATTCCAACAGCATCCTGTGACTTTTCACCAATGTTCTAGCTGGAAGTCAAAGAAGAAATTTTTGGTCCCTGTGCCAAGGAAGAACAGAAATACCTTTCACTAATATGAGCAGGAGCAAATCTGAAAGGAAAGATCAGAGGCTCAATTTTGTCCATGGTAAGCTTAAGCTGCCTGTTAGACAACCAGATAGAATTATCTGAACTTAAGATTTAAACTGTAAAACCAGTCAGTCAGATTCAGAATATTCTATAGATATAGGTGTTTAAACATAATTTCTACCTTGAAAACTACAACAAATAATGTCTTCCAGTGTGAGTGCTCCATTTTTATGACTAGCTACAATTAATGGATATAAATATATCACTTGCTACAAGAGCATTGTTATAATATCCTTTACTACAACTGAGGTCTTATAAAAAGCTCTTAAGCCACCCAACAATTAGAACACTGAACCAAACTAGCTACATATGGTATTGAATTCTTAAAATGTGGTTAAATTGAGATGCACTGTAAAACACACACCAAATTTCAAAGACCTAATATGGAGAAGAGAATGTATACCTTGTTAAAAAGTATATATATATATATATATATATATTTTTTTTTTTTTTTTTTTTTTTTTTTTAAAGATCTTATTTATTTATTTGAGAGAGAGGGCGAGAGACCACATGCACAAGCTGGGGGAGAGAGAGAAGCAGACTCCCCGCTGAGCAGGGAGCCAGACTCAGGACTTGATCCCAGGACCCCAGGTTCATGACCTGAGCCAAAGGCAGATACTTAACCATCTGAGCCACCCATGTGCCCCAAAAAGTATGTACATTAATTACATATTGATGTAATATTTTGTATATATTGGTTAAATATAATACAGTAAAATTACTTTCATCCTTTTAAAACATTTTTATGTAGATACTAGAAATTTTTAAATTTCATTTGTGCTTCACATTATATTTCTATTGGATAGAGCATTTCTGAGACACAGATGAATATGACTTCTTTCTGGTACACAAGCAGTAATAACAGGTAATTTAAATAATTGAAATCTAAGAGTACAAAGAAGAGCAACTGAAAATCAGCTGTGTCATATTCAATTACTAGAAAGAGAAAATCATCTATTTTCTATCTCTGGCTACAGAAATGCATTTCTAAAGGGCATAAGCCCCAATATAAGATCAAATTAAACTATCCCCCCAAAAACAGAGAGAGAGATGGCTTTAATGAAAATGACAGCAACCTTCCCCAAATATTTATACAAAATCATAAAATTATATATTGTGACCAGCCACCCTATTTTTTAAGAAGGTTATAAAGAAACTATGTCGCTTATTACATTGAGAAATACTTTATCAAATGAAATATAAGTGAATGAATTTACTTTCCCAGTTCTGAATTATATCTTATACAGATGATTTTCCTAACCTCAGATATGCAGAGTAACAGAGAACCTCAGAGCTGAAAAGGTAACTCAGTCTGATTCATGTTGTGTGGATAATCTATTCTTTTGCTCCACAAGTTTTTAGATTTCTTTGGCTATGATATCCTTAAATTTCAACAATCAAGATGTGCTGCATTTTTTTATCTTTAGGTTTTTCTTACCTTTCTTCCTTGGTTTTCTATTGGCCCTTTCAATGTGAAGTCTTTGTTCTTTCTCAATTCGAGTAATTTATCATCATTATTTCTTTGAATATTTCTCTCCTCCAATTTCTTTTCTCCTTCCTGAAAACCCTATATTTGAATGCTAGCACTACTATGTCTCTCCTCCATATTTCTTACCCTTCTCAATATTTTCCATCTCTACTTTTCCTTTACCTACGGAGGATATCCTCAACATGATGTTTAAGTTCATCAATGCATTTGTCATTTGTATTAATGCTCTTAATCTGATTTATTAAGTTCTTTACTTCAGCTACTATATTTGTTATATCTAATATTTCTACTTTGTTCTTTTTAGAACTCTGGTTCCTTCTTAATACTACTACTACTACCCTCTTTTATTGCTGAGTATATTTATTTTAAATTACCCCTCTGTTCTAATGATTCTGCTTCATGAAGTGTATACTATTCAGTTTATCTTTTTTGTGTTTTCAGCAGTGGCTACACTCTTCATATGTCTAATTATTTGGCCTATAAGGCCATATTCACCCAAACAAGAGTTTGGAGATCTAGAAACATGTGCGAAGAAAGGCCAAAACCGAAGTCCTACTATTATCCCTCTTGGTGTATTTGAAAAAGATGAAGATGAGCCATACGCACAAATAACCACTCTTGACCACATACGTCTCTGCCTACTGCAAGGCAATTTCTTTGGAAGGGATTAGCCTTTAACCTCTTAAAAGCAGCAGCACTGGGAAAAGGCTATCTCCATAGGGTATAATCTGCAAGCTCTAGGAGGACTGAGGGCTCTGGGTTTACTGGTGATCTCGTTCCTGTTTTCATCAGCTCCTCACCCCAGCAGGGCTTTGTCCTGCCCTGACAGAATCATACTGATAATCAATTTCTGTAGCAGAGGGGCAGGCAATTATCATGTCAAGAAAACTGGAAAAAGTCAACTCAAAAACAAAACTTAAAAGGCAAAAACCTTAAAACAATGTATTTTCTCTTGATTCCTCAAGCCACCCTGTGTCCCAAGCTAACCACCTACCAATGTACACCAATTCACAATGGCTTCAATCACGCCTGAAGGTTTTCTTACTGATTTGAGTTCTTTCCTCAGATCTGTGCTTTCCTCTAATGTAAGCCCTTTCTCCATGGTTAGCTTTAGGGAAAAGAGCCAACCATCCATTAACTCTATCTTGACAGAATCCCAAATAATTCAGCAAAGGAATAAGCTACAGTTTAGTAAACTGGTAAAATATGAGAAAATGGGATTACCTATAAATAACTGCTTATTTAATTGATAACAGTGCATATCAACAACCCAACACTTTTTTTTCTAAATAACACTTTTAAAACACCATACACAGACTTAAAAATACAACCAAACTTCAAATCCAATTGTTGGACTAACACCAATAATTAAGAATAATTCTTGGGCCACTGGGGTGGCTCAGTTGGTTAAGCATCCAAATCTTGGTTTCAGCTCAGATTGTGATCTCAGGGTCATGAGATAAAGCCCCATGTCATGTCAGGCTCCTCAACCAGCAGGGAGTCTGTTTCTCGCCCTCTCCCCCTTCCTCTGCCCGTCCCTACAGTGTACATGTGAGCTCTCTCTCTCTCTCTCAATAATTAAATCTTTAAAAAAAGAAGAAGATGAATTCTTAAACAGAGTGGAACTCCCATGAAGTGTTCATGGTACAACCTAAGTATTGTTAGGAAAACAGTCATTTGCAGCTTGTAGCCCCAGAAGAATGTGTTTTAGGCTCAGAACTCTTCCTTACAAAGAGATGAAGAGCTCTCTCAGCCTGTCCCGGGCATATTTCTCAGTTTGGGAATATCTTTCCCTGTTCTGGGTCTGATGTTTATACTTCTTTGTTCTGCTTAAGCCTGTGAGTCATGTGGCACATAGCCAACTCCACTGCTATCTCTGGTCCAGGCAGCGAGGCAATGGGGTCCTTCACCTGCAGCACAGAGGGGAAGTACAGACCATTGCCCAGACATTAGACAGGCTGCAGAGCAAGACCTCCTGACCATGGAGAACTGGTGTCTACTACTGAGCCTGGTCTTGTTCTGCCTATTCTCTATGTAACTAAAGTATTCCTCTGTCCAGTGGTTGTGTAAGTTGTGTCTTTTTTGGTGACCTCAACACAGTGGGCTGACATCCTGGGACTGTTCCTGGTGACAGACACTATCATACCGTTTGCTATCCTCCACAAAGTAGAACTCGACCCCTAGAGGTGGTAACAGGTGTCACTTGCTTAACAAGTACAAAAACGTTCTCAGAACCACAGATTTTTCAGTGAAATTTTTAGGGACTATTTAACTTACACTCTACTTTGGAACTAATCACAGTTTCTAATGCTAAATATGCGCAGCTTTGAAACCACACTGTACAAACTCTGGAGTATTCTATCCCTAGCACTACTACTCCTTGTTCACATTACACTGCAGGTGATAAAGAGCACAGGAAATGCTGCTGAAAGATATTTTGGAAAATCAGATCTTCTTAGATTCGAGCCAACACCACCAAGAAATATCGCATCATTACGGACCATTCATTCCACTGGGATTCTCCTTTCTAACAACCTACGATACAGAATCAATTCTGTAATGCTATGACTGTATCCACGGTTATATACCAGGATTTTAATACATGTATGATTGAAAATGGAAGTGAGAAATCAGGTAGAAAGAACACAGTATTAAAGGAAGTCAACCTGAGCTTAAAGTCAGAAATGCCCAGGTTAAAACCCCAACTGTACTACCTATATGACCTTGAAGTAGTCATTTCGTCAGTGCCTCAATTTCATCTGTAAATTGACAGGACTAATTCTTACTTTACAAGGTTACTATAAGAACTAAACACAGTAAATAAAAAGAAACTTATAGGCATAATATGCTTTCAATTACTTATTCAGCAAATATGTATTGTGCCATATGTGAGTGGTATGTTAAGAGCTCCTGGCTGCTACCACCTAACTGCTACTCAAACTATCACCATCACCATTACTACTACTTCCATGATTTTAAATAAATTACCTGAGCTTCCCTCCGCATTAATATGTTTACTCTTAGGCAACTAGCCTAAGAGTACGTTTACTGACTGATTTCTCAAATTACTACCATTCCCAATGGATCCAAACATGCTTCTTTTAAAGTATTTTTATATTTTTAATATATAATGTGCAATATTTCAATATACATTTCATGTTTATTACGTATTAACATGTACATTTTAATATAATACATGTATAAATTTTATATATATGTATATAAAAAACTATATGGTTTTTAGTAAAATGCCACCTCCGCAAATCAAAAAATGTGTTTGCTTCTCATTATCTCTAAATACTGTATTAGTAGTACCATAAAAATAATGACTTTGGGTTCCAAATTTCATTGATCAAATAAACTCAGCTGCCAACGTGATATATACTGCTACATTTTTGTAGGTCTCCATCTTTACTACATGATTATTTCATAGTAGAGGGTAGACTTGAAGACACTGATTCAAAAATAAGTTGAGTGCTTATTCCAATTAAAATTTAATATTAAACAAGCTTATTAGAAGACATTTCTTTGTTGTTACTTTCTAGGGAAATTGTCAGAACTTGGCTAGTGATCTTTTAAATTATTTTTCTGATGTGACCAGTGACTGTTAAACTTCAAAGGCTAAAAAAAAGTCACCAAAAGTAAACATTAAATGCATTTGCCACGCAGCACACAAGTTTTTCTGAACTGCTGTATTTTTGGAATATGAATAAAATCCTTTCTTCACACTAGAAGAAATCAAATATATACTAGTCAGTGGGGGGGCAGTGTGGGGTAGGGGGAGACTGTGTAATTTTTTTTTTCTTTTAAAACTTATTTAGTTGGGCACCTGGGTGGCCAGTCGGTTAAGCTCTGCCTTTGGCTAAGGTCATGATCCCAGGGGGATCAAGTCCCATATCAGGCTCCCTGCTCGGCAGGGAGGCTGCTTCTCTCCAGCTTGCCATTCCCCCTGCTTGTACTCGCTCTCTCTTTTCCTCTCTCTCTATCAAGAGATAAGCCAGACACTTAAACGACTGTACCATCCAGGCACTCTCTGAAAAACTTGTATGTAAATAACTAAACAAATAAGAAATATATGTTGTGTGTCTACTCAGTATCGATCTACTTTTCCTAGATATCCATCTCATAAGACCAAGCTGTTCATAATATATATTGGTCAATGGTGATCATCTATCAGTTTCCCAAGATTTCATTTCAAATGCCTAAGTTTGTCATTTAATGTGAAATATGACTGGTTGAGTTATGAAACTAGTACAACTATTGGTGAAGTTGAACATGTCATGTATACTAGACATATCAGGAATCTATGTGCCCAGTGCCCTCTTGAAGCTGAATCTAAAGCCTCTGCTCCAATAAGGTCTCTTGATTATCTTCTTTCCCTAAGGATGATTCTGTGTCTCAGAATATGAGGCTTCAGATATCTGCTCTCTGGGGTCTTCCTGCCTTGTCTTCCAGCCAGTACTCTACTTTGATCCCACCAAAACATAAATCTATTCTGTTAATCCGTGAGATAAATCTTCTAGGTGATTCCTTCCATTAGCCTGGTCTACTTCTTTCTGCCTCCTCTCAGTCCCATCTCTCATCTAACCTCTCTCCTCTTGGGCTATACACTCTAGCCATTCTGAATTGTACGTTTTCCCATTGATCCAGTAGCTAAACACCTCTGTTCTCTGGAATTTCAGTTCTTCCACACCCATGCCCCTCTCTGGCAAACACCTGTTTATCTTTTCCATTCCTTAAAAACCTTCTAGGGAATTTCTCCTCTCTGTCCCATCCCTTAACCTTAGTGGGTGTCCCTACAGCACACATTGCTACACTGCTAGGCACACACCTATTTGCTTGTTGCCCTCCCTTCTCCTAGAAGGTAAGCTCCTTTAGGGCAAAGGCCAGGGCTTGTTCATCCCTGTCCCCATAAAGCGCAGCACAGTTTCACACAATAAATGACTCTGTCAAATGAGATCATTAACCTCTGCATGTAAGGAAAATGTCCTACATACAATAAGCATTCATTAAATACTTACTAAATAAATGAATGGACGAAAAATTCTCTATCCTAATGTGTGGATCACTACCAACATTCCTATTTCCTATAACCTAAAAGTTTTCAAAATGTAGACAGTAATTTTTTTCCTATCTTCTACTCTTCTTATAGACCTAACATAAAACAAAAGAAACCAAAAAACAAAACAAACCAAAATACCTACAGGACTACATTCATCACACCTTACATAGACCAATACCCATTCAGATCTAACACTAGCAGCTACAAACATCTGAACTAATCTGCATGACCTGTCTCTGCCCACTGTTAGTAGGCAGAGCTATTACAGGCAAGGAACAGGTACAAACTTCTAACCACCCCAGGGGAAAAAAACGACAGAAGAATGGCAGGGCCTCAGAGAACAGAGCCAAGTACTCTGCCCCTGAGTCCAGTTCAGGGCAAGATGTCCTAAACTAACCACTGTGTCCAGAAGCCTGTGAAACTGTGATTCCCCAGCTTATGTCACATGTTCACAGATTCTGAACCTCCACTCTGGGTATTTATCCCTCTGCTCATCACCCCATATAGCTAACCTACCACTCAAATACTATCCCCACAATACCAGCTTCATAGTAACTTGTCTTTTCAACTTAATTAGGCAAGTATTCATCCATTCCTCAGTACTTATTTGAGTCCCTCCTCCCTGACAGTCACTGTTCTAGATGCTAAGGATAGAAAAGTGAGCAAGGCAAAATCCCTGCCCTGTAGTGATGGGGATAATAAACAAATACAATTTTAATATCAGGTATGATTAAGTGCCAGAATGAAAACAACATAAAGGGGGAGGGAATGATGAGGAAGATGGGAGAGGGCAAGGCTCTTATTTAAGATAGGAAAATTTTCTCTTAGAAAGTCTTAGAAGATGACATTTGAGGAGAGAGACCTCAAACTGCATAAACACACATAAATATGTGGGGGGAAAACATTCTAGGAAAAGGGAAAAACAAATG
>RCUC01044722.1:0-14921 GCA_003697995.1 Taxidea taxus jeffersonii | reverse complement strand
CCATTCTTGTATCTGCATCAACTGAGGCACTAGAGAGCACCTTTAAGCGCTAATCCTTGTTCTTTTAAAAATTGTGGCACCGTTGATCATACCCAAAACATAATGCATTTCACTTCTTCTTTAACACTTACCGCCATACATTGCAGTATTCCTTGTGACTGGCCTCACTTCGTTTGACACAAAATGCCAAAATGCCTCCCTCTCCACTACTTCAACCATCACTCTTTCCCCAGGAAACTGTTTTATCCCTCCACAGCAATTATCTGCCTACATGTGTCTTAACTGATTCTCTTTTTTGTTGTTCTTATCACGTTTAGAATATAAACACTCTGAGAACAGGAAACTCAGCTACAATTTTGCTCCTGTATCTTCAGTATGTGGGGCTGTTCCCTATCAGACACATTCAAAGCTATTTGTCAAACAAGTGACTTAGATCAATTTCTTCAAGCTTAATATATGCAAACAAATATTTACACTTCCATCCAAATGCACATGATACGGTACCACATTTTTCCTCCTCCTTATCCTTCCCTTAGCTCTTCATGAATAATCTAAGTCTGCTTCTAATTTCTCATTAACCCTAGGAACTCTCTTACTCATGCCATTCATTAATTCAGCACTCAGACCACACCTCCTCTCCCGTGGGCTTCTGTCACAACCTCCTGAATAGGTGTCATTCCTCCTTCTATTCCCCTGCACGCAGCTTCATTCTGAACACAATGCAATTTCCAGGGCACAATTCTGAAGTACTGTGAAATTTCTTTTTGGTTGTGAGTGCCTGAGAAAGAGAGAATTGAGAAATAAGTGAAGAAGACATCTCTGATGCATCATGAGAAGAAATGTTTGCATTATATCAAAGAAGAGCCTAGGGTCATGAAGCATATTGTCAGCCCAATTTTCAAGAGTAGCCATAACATCACAAAAGGAAGGAGTAATTCACCAGCAAGAACACAGACATTTGTTAGAAGCAAAGAACCATTTTTATTGAGAATAAGTTTTTTGTCCAACTGTGGGATGTTGGGATCACTGACACAGTCCCAACACAGAATCCAGATTAAGGGAACAAAGACCAATATTTAGAAACTAGTCAGATGATACCACACAGCCTGGAACCTCAAGATTCCATCCTCACAAACGTTCACTGAGGGGCAAAGCCTCTGTCAAGCATGCAGTTTCCTGGATGTAGAATACTTGGGGTATGGATTCTTGCTTCAGCTGTTGCTTTGGTGGTGTCATTTCAGAAGCAAATGGGGCTTGGAGAGTGACAGTCTAGCAGCAAGAAGAATAACATCTTCTGTAGCAAAATGGCCGGTAGGCACAGCAGCCAGAGCCATATCCACAGCCACAGCAGGAGCCATAGCCACAGCCACAGCCTGAGCCATAGCCACAGCCACAGCCTAAACCGTAGCCACAGCCATATCCTGAGCCATAGCCACAGCAACAATGGGAGCCATAGCCACAGCCATAGCCTGAGCCATAACCACAGCCAGAATAGGGGCCACATCCATAGCCATAGCCGCATCCACAGCCATAGCCACAGGAGTTCCCATAGTTGCAACACATGTTGTCAGGACAAGAGGATTCAGATGGTTTGCAAGTGGATGTGTGGTGAAGTGTGGTCCCTACTACACTTGGACCTTTATATACTGCCAGTAATTGATAGAGCATACCATTCATCCCCTGACTTACCCAACAAGCATGTAAGCAACTGTGTTGTGTCTGTGCCTGTCAAGAATCAATAAAGCTCAGAAAAAATGAACTCTTTATTTTGGAGACTCCCATTTTATTTAAAGAGCAACATTTTAATTTGCTCTGCCAAAGAATTATCTGAGTAGAATCATGTGCTCTATATATCACTGATACCCAACTTCATAACCTCCCATTATTTAATCCACCTGATAAACAAGTTTGGGGACAATTTAGGGCAATTTGCCCCTTTCGATCTCTCTTCTTTCCTATAAGATCTACCTCTGCCTGTAGGGAAGGAAATAACTACCATCTCCTTTCTGAAATCATTACAATGTTTTACCAGGCTTTCCCACCCACTCAGGACTTCCATACCCCATCCCTTGTTCAATTCTCCTCAAATTCCAAGAAGCAGCTCAACATCTGATAATTCACTCACTTTCATTGGCACACTGACTATGTATAAGTGTGGAATAACACATTTTATAGAAGTGTGTCCTCCTATATTTACTCCTGTCATATACCAGGCCAAGCAAGGTCCTGGGGGATGGAGCCACCCTACTTTACTGTCCCTTTTTTAGCTATAGAAGTGTTGTTATGTAGAGTCTTTTAGAGCCAAAACACTTTATTTGGATGAGAAAACAGAATACCTCAATTAAGCCCAAAACTAAACTTTTTCCAATGCAGATGTTTCACATGATAAGTTATGCAGAGTTTCACATTATAAGTTATCAGTGCATTCAGTATTCCCTTCTCCTACCACTACCATTCATTGCACCTTTAGTTCAGAAGCTGAAGGTGAGTGAATAACTTTAAGATACCTACAGCAAAACTCACCTTCAATGCCTGACACTATTATGACATAAAGGAGCCCGTAAGTCAACTTTAACCCCTATTTATATGTCCATTTTACTCTATTCAGAGTTCTCCAAATTACCCATTTAACGTAAGTTCTCAATCTTTGACAAAAATGTTCATTGTGATTTTGATATATAATATATTCCTTTTCTTCCAATTTATTCTATCACATTTACCTTTTCAACATAGAGAAAAGGAAAGTGCATGTCATTTCTAATGCCAGTAATATTTTTCTTGCTACTCTTAATTCTGTTATAAAACCTATTTATACTCAGGTCTACGGTCACTTCCTACAGGATGCCTTTCTTTGCTGCTAGTATCTGGATTGAATGATCTTCCTCTTTGCCCCTCCCTATATGTAGACATATGTCATAGACCTTGCCCAGGTTTGTTGAAACTCTGTCTTCTTCACTAATCACCACATGACATTCTTGAGGAAACATTGCCCCTTCCACATTAGAACTTTTAGGCAGAGCTGGTGTTTGGTTCACATTTTATGTAAAATAAATTTAAGAAACCATGGAAGTTAATTTATAGACCCAAAATGAAGCCACTTCTGGGAAAAAGAACTGTAGCAAGGTGTTTTGATGCCACATTGAATTAATGGTCTTGCTACTGAAGACCAAAACATTACCAGATGCAGAACACAGCACTTGTTTATTTGTTTTAACCTTCAAATTCCTGCCACATTCCAAAAATGTCTAATATGTATGACTTCCTTCTTTATTTTCTCTCATCTGTTTTTAATTGATATTTACAGCCCCAGCTGAACCATCGTAATTCTGCAAGAAGATACCTGTAATTAGCACTTGGATCTGATATATATGTATCTATATATGTAACCTCAGTACCATCCACGCATTACCTCAGTTACAAAATTCTATGTGCAACACAGCTCAACACTCCCCTGCAAAATGTCCTTCTGATATACTGAAAGTGACTAGAATAAGCAAAGAATTCTTGGGGAAAATACATTTTTTCAGTGAACTTCAACTCAGCATTCCTATATATTAAAAAATTACAAAATTTATCCACATACATAATACAATAAATACTGCATTCAACACTGTTTTTCAGAACTCCTCAGACTGTTTTTACCCTCCACCCCCCTCCCTCAAACTTTTATCACAGTGATCCAGTTGGCTTAGATTAGTGGGAAGTGATCAGAAAGACACCTGTGGCACTGTCTTGAAATTTATGGGAAGATTTAGAACTTAATAGCAAATGAGATGCTGTGCAGAACTCAGCATCCTGTCTTGCCCTGCTCTTTCCTTCTTAGCTTGCTTCTTCTGTAGGGTAGTTCACTGTCAATGATGCTTTTCAAGCAGTAAGGTTCTACTGGAATCAAGTAAATGGTAAAGTCCTGTTCTGTTGCTTCCTTCTGCACTTGCCTTTAATCACCATCTCAGAAGGACTCACACTTAAACTCTATGGGCTTCCATTTAAAAGAATATAAACTTTAAAGACAACTGGTTCTTGAAGCAAACTTAGGAAGACCACACACCCTTCCTGCAGGATGTGGAAGAGGAAAGAAACAGTATCACAACCCACAGTGCTTTGGTCTCTGCAATCCATAGACCCTCCCAGCTTTTCAGTCCCGGAACAGCACCACAGATCTATTCACCTGCTTCTCCTCTTCCAAGCAAAAAATGTTAAATTTTCACTCGACCTACCCAGAATCCCATTATTTTTCTGACTGAGTTTTTCTAATCTCCACACATAGTTCGAAAATGATAATGGTTTTAAAATGATAATTTGAACATTTTTGTTGATTGCTTCACTTGTTAGGCCTTCCTTCAGCAACTTAGCTGAATTCCACAGACTCTCATTAACACACACCACAGCTTAAGTGCTGTCTTGGGAACTGGAGATTTGCAAAGATGGTCACACGTTGTTCTCCACCCGGGATTAAGCATGTGCACATATAAAGAGACTCCTCAAAAGAAGATCTAGTGTTTCTCTCTGGGCCACTCTACCTTTTCACCACCTCTACCTTAGTGTTCATCTGCTTTCCACACTACAAGAGAAAAAGAAACGATGAAGCTAACAATGAAGCTAACACATCTGTGTCAGTAGTTCTCAACCTGGAGTGATTTTGGCTCCTGGACTCTTGTAGACGGTTGACAATATCTGGAGACACTGTCAACGGTCAAGACTTGGGCATGGTAGGGTAGAAGCCAAGGATGCTGCTAATTCTTCAGGACACAGAACAGCTCCCAAAAAAGAAATATCGGTCCAAAATATCAATAACACTGAGATCTAGAAACTCTAGTTTATACCTATGCATCTAATAAGTTTCTATACCCGTAAGAGTACAAATCCAAATATACCCTTTCTTTTCACTCTGTAGCAAATATCTGACCTTTCCATCAACAATATGCAGTTGTAAAGAAGTGAGGTTTTTTTCCTGTTTGTTGAAGATTTTCTGGCTTATGTTATTTGCCTAGATTTTCTTCAGTCACCATTTTCAGAAGCAGAATCCAAAATTTGGATTTACTGTAACAACTATGAAATCTAAGTTGGAAAGGAGTATAAACTCTGGAAGATCATTCCCTCTACTGAATACTCAAATTTCAAAAGCAAAGGAGAGAGTGGCGATTCAGAACTTTATTGAAATCCTTCAATGGGGAGTGCCTGGGTGATTCAGTCAGTTAAGAGGCTGCCTTCAGCTCAGGTTATAATCCCAAGGTCCTGGGGTTGAGTCCTGCATCCTGCATCCGGCTCCCTGCTCAGCAGAGAACCTGCTTCTCCTTCTCCCTCTGCCTGCTGCTCTGCCTACCTGTGATCTCTGTCTGTCAAATAAATAAATAAAATATTTTTTAAAAAACCTTCAATAGGGACTACACAAAACTTTCATTTTTTGAGAACTTTTATTATTAAATATATTTTTTCTTCAATCAGTAAACCTTGTTTCTAAATATTGATCACCAGTCTAATCTGATCATCCTGCTATGTTTCTTCCTAACAGTAGGTTTAAAGAAATTATATCCTATTCCATTTACCTTCAGTTTCTTTCCTTTTCCATCATCCTTGAAATTCAAAGTTACAAATTCTACTTCATGAATTCCCTAGATGATTTTCTTTTTCAGTGCCACTGTCAACACCCACTTTCATGTAAAAATACCCTTAAATTATTGAAAATGTTTTCTCTCTATGCATTATTTTCAATATCTTTCCATTTACAACTATGGATACTGATCCAAATGAAAAATACAATCTCCATTCTGTGCATCCCTGAATTACCAGCTCTGCGTACAATGCCTGTAACATGATTTCTACGTGATCGATATCTATCCAGTAAAAGAATGGATGGATTAATTCAAACAAATGTTCAAATATTAGTGTGCCACTTATAAGCTATACAACATTTGGATATATGCTTAAATCCTCTGAATGCTAATTGCTTCTTTCTAAAATTGGGTCTAAGCATATTACAGAATTGTTTTTTATGTTTCATGCTTAGTCAGTGTTTGGGGGCAGAAATTGTAATCAATAAATGCTATTCCTTCATCTCATTTTTCTCACACTAGAGTTTTAAAATCCCATGCAATAATAAATATTTTTCAAATATCGGTATTTATTTGTACTGAAAGACTGATTTTGTTTGCACATAATGTAATAACTTTGTAGTTTGGTGTAGGTTATTCTATGGTATATATGTTCTAACTAAAAACATCTTTATGATGAAGAAGCAAAACCCTTCAGAAAATAAATTACTCTCCTAGTGGCATTTTTACGACCTGACTTAACTATTCTGCATAGTAATTTGTTACTAAAAATACAGTGTCAACATAATGACGTTGGATCTGGTATCATCCATATTTTCAAGCTCAGCAATTAGAGAATGATTTTATGTTGTATTTACAAAATATATCCTTTGACAACATGTTTAGGTACATATCCTATATAAAGTTGGTGTGGGTTTTTTTTTAAATTCTAGAGGACTCAAAAGATCAGTCCATAGTAGAAATGTACTTAATTTTTAGGACTATGTAAGTTTGATTAAGTATCATCTTATAATAAGAGATTTGGTCAGGATTAAGGATTCATTAAAGAGTAAATTCTTAATTTCCATGTGAAATATGTTCTAGAAAGTCCCATAATCTGTGATGTACATTAATTTCCCTCTCATGGTATAATTTTTTTCAAGCTTGTAGCCCCCAAAAATCTTCTTATTTAAACTCTTATTAAACAATGGAAAATTCTTGCTAATCAGTCCATCTATACCATGTTTTGTAAAATATTTTTATACGTGTTCTCTCAATTCATTCTCACACCTTCTGAAATGAATAGAGAAGGTACTTGACAAACAAATATTTACAAAAGGAAACTGAAGCTCAGTGATTATGTCACTAGCTGAAGTCACATGGCAGATGAGTGTCAAAGCCAAGTCTTCTCAGTCTTCTGCTGATGGCTTATCAGCCTATGTTCCTCCTTGCCCTGACCCCTCTTATTCATGGAGAAGATAACGTGCTGCTTTCTAGATACTCATAAGAGAGCAGAGAAAGCCTGGGAACTCTTCTCCAGATCTGATGAGTGATTATAGTTCTCCAAGCATGATCATAAATGCACATAACTAGTGCTTGTTTTGCTCTCCTGTCTTACTGGCCAAGTCCTGTTCATCTCACAGGCCTCAACTCAAGTGTCCCCTCTGCTTGGAACTCTTCTCACTCTTACACTATGAAATAACCCCCCTGTATTGTATAATGCCTATAGTTTATCACTATAAAAACAATTACTTCATTCTATTGTCAATCTTACCTCATTACTCTTACATGAGATTGTGAATTCACTGAGAAGGGGGTCCATTTAGATAGATGACAGAGGATAGATTATCTACAACATGTACCATAATACAAGCTTTTCCTCTTTTTCCTTAGTCTCTAAATTGAGTAACAACTCCTTTCTACACCGCTGAGTATCCAGAAAACCTGACTGGAATTCACATCTGCCATAATAATGTTTCTATTTTTCTGCAATACTTTGCAGTGTGAAAAGCTGACACCCTGCTTCTCCATTCTCCCTACTACAAATACAGGACACAGCAAATTTTTTTTTTTTTTTTTTTGGTTGTTTTTTGTGAGTGCCAACATCATTTTTTCTGCCAGCTAGGCTCCATACTTCCAAATCATTCTTGATGAACAGTTCTCAGAATCTTAGGCCACCACATAACCTGGACTTCTCACTGTGGTGGTCCTGCCTGCAGTGCCTGTGGCTGGGCAGCTGCCATCACATGAATTCCTGGAGAATAGCCAATTTGACTCTCACAACTACAGTTCCTGGAAAGATGTCGTACATTTAGAAGTTATTCTTCCTATAACTATTATCCTTTGGTTCTAATTGTGATCTTTGGGGTACAAAAAGCAAATAAAACCCTCTTGCTACATAAGACTTTAAATATAATATATAATATAAAGTAACCCATGTCACTTCTTTCCTCATGAGTCTAGGTATTCTAAGCATACAAATCCACTGATCTTCTTTTCTCTTGTATTTTCCTCCTCATTTTACCCAGAATTCAAAGATTTGACCTCCAAATGGGTTCAGAAGTCTATAATTTCTCCCCCTTTCTTGATGCCAATATTCCATTCAGGCCCACATGACCTCTTCCTTGCATTCTCCCAAATTCATATCACCCCTCTTCCAGTCCATTCGGTAACACATTACTAGTTTCATTTACCATAAACACAACTCTGATTTCTGTTCACATGTATATATAAGTGGAGGGGAGGTGTTATTTTAGATGTGATTAGTCACTAAACAGTAAATTACTGAAAAAATTTTGAGAAATGTTTGAAAATAAACCTATAAAATCACAAGAAAGAAAAAAAGACAGGGAAATGACAAAACCTGCACTCACTGATTATTCAAATTAAGACTGTTGAGGGACTTAATAGACTCAAAGAAACATTTCACTGAAGAGCTGATTTGCCCCAATGTGGAGCACTAATGCTTATGACCAAGGCTACAGCATGGAAAGAAACCATAAGATGGAAGGGTTAAATTTCAGAAAACAATTGGAATTTTATATTCTTTCTTCCATTGACCTTAAAGCCCATCTGGGGCAAAAATCATTAAAAGGAATAAAAGTAGTCAATGACTACTCCTTGAAAGAGATTTCTTATTGCCACTTCAGCAGCAAAGGATGTTCTGGTAGTTACTTCTAACAGCAAGAGAAAAAGCGTCTCCTGTAGCAGAATGAATGGTAGCCATGGCAACTGTAGCTGGAACCAGAGCTTGACCCATTTGGCCACAGCCATAGCCAGATCCATGTCCCAGTTCTTGGGAGTGCTTGCACTCACAGACATGCCCCTAGTCAGAACTGCATCCACAGTCTCTGTAGAAACCTCTAGAGTGGTAGCAGCTCATGGTGTTTGGGAGGTGAATATGTCAATGTGGTGTCAATGAGGTGTGGGAGGAGCAGAGCCGGTGGGGGGTGGTTCTGCAAGTCTGAATGTTACTCACAGTCTTGGACCTTCATATAGAGCGAGGGATGGGTGGGAAACACTAGGCCTGCCTACTCAGTCACATAACAGTTTGCTTCAAATGAGCTCATTTTACTAGGCACTCCAATTTTTTTAGGGAGTCTTGAATTTGCTCTTAACCAGGGTTAATAATGAGCCTGGATTAAATTGACTTCTTTTTCATCACCCTAACTCTACTAAAAACCTTTCATGTAACTGGTGACCTCACATAGATCAAAATACGTATTTTGTCTACAAATTAAATTCAGTGGCTTTGAAATTGTCTGTGTATGTGTGTGTGTCTATCCTTGTTGGGCAAGACTGGCATTATTATCATCGTTATTCTCATTTTATACAAAACAATATTACAGTACTAGCACTAAAAAAAAAGAAGTGAGTTGGCCATAATCCCACACCTGTATAATGATCTAGATATAACTTAGTCATTTGTCTTCAAATTCTATACCCCTTATATTTGACCTCAAAAGAAAGTCAGAATCCAATAAATTAGATTTCACTAAAAATCAAAATGTCAATATTTGTGTCTCATAAATTGTCAACCTACATGACTTGCTTTTTATATTAACAGATCATTTCATATATTGTGTTTTGACCCTCACGGGTTTATGTAAACCAAACGTGAGTTAACTTTAACTATGCGTCTCTGAGCTTGAAGTAGTCCTTAATGAACAAGGTGTCATTGCTACCTATTCCTCTAGGTTCTGTCCTTTGAGGTCATAATTGCTTACTATTCTTGTTCCTGAAAAAAGACTTAGGTTTAAGAGAATGAATATGGCTATTTATAAGCACTTTAATTCTGGATCTAAGTCTGTGTAAAAGTATATTAACTTTATTCCTGATTATAAAATTAAGCCAGGAGGTAAAAGCCATCCTGAAGCTGAGACTTCCATCATGATTACCAGTGGCCATTCCCAACCCACCCCCAAAATCCCCAATACACATGCAACCCTTTAAAATTTCAAGATGCCATGAAATCACAAAGTTTTGCCTGCCTTCTTTCCAGAGACATCTAGAATGATGATGTTTATTTGCATAAGTGTAATCAGATTCTTCACTAGATAGTCAGCAAACAAATTGATTCAATTTATTGAACATGTACTGGGTGCACACTATATATGAAGCACAGTCGGGCCAATGCCCAGGTTCTTAATACTTTTATCTTTGAATTTTTGGTTTGTAAGTGAAGTTTGCTGGAACCACGGGACATGTACTAGGGACTTGGGATGTCTTCTCATGTATACTCCCACCTCCCACCACCTACCCTCTCCCCCTCAGTTTTCTGCTGTCCCATCCCCACCAGCGAATGCTGCCACCTGCTGCCCCCCATGGGGGCCTGGGCACAGGCATGGGAGAGGTTGGAGTCTAGGTTCTTTGAGAGTCTAAGCTCACTCAGTAGGCATCCCTGTGCCCAAGAACACATAAGATTAAGGGTTGAACAAAAAAACAAAAACAAAAAAACAAAACAAACACAAAAAAACACTGCAACATGTCAAAAGAGACCACAGAACAGAGAGAAAAAATGTTCAGCTTTTTAAACAAGGGGTATCCTTGTTCAATTTACACTGAGCCTACAAATTAGGTAGCGGGCCCTGGGCACAATGTTAAGGATCGGGAAGAAGTAAGTAGAAAAAAGCATGTCTTCTCAGACCTTCCAGATTCCATCAACATTTTAGGAATTAGTCCTTGACCCTGCATCTTGTCCAGGGTCACTCTACCTTACTGCTTTCCTTCATAATGAAACTTCTTCAAAGAGTAGGCTATGCTCTGTGTGTGGCCTTCCTCTTACCATTAATTTTTCAATTCATTGTAATTTGCATTCCATCCCATTATCGCTCCAAAGCTACTACTCTCAGTTAGTGACCAAGGATGGCCTTACTGCCGGGATACCAATGAGATCATATTATTATTTAACCTCCATTGACCATTTAGTAACATAAACCTCCATCTCCTCATTGCATTTTAATTCCTTACTTGACAATTTTCCCTTCAAAATACTTTAGTCCTCCCAAAATGCAATTAATCAATATTTGCTGGTAAGCCATCTGGCAGAATTCCCCTGATGATAAAGAAGATGTGACATATATATACAATGGAATATTACACAGCCATCAAAAAACAAGACCTTGCCATTTGCAACAACATGGATGAAACTAGAGGGTGCTATGCTAAGCAAAATAAGTCAATCAGAGGGCGCCTGGGTGGCTCAGTAGGTTAAGCCACTGCCTTCAGCTCAGGTCATGATCCCGGAGTCCCAGGATCGAGTCCCGCATCAGTCTCCCAGCTCCACGGGGAGTCTGCTTCTCCCTCTGACCTTCTCCCCTCTCATGCTCTCTCTCACTCTCTCTCTCTGAAATAAATAAATAAAATCTTAAAAAAAATTTAAAAAAACATTTAAAAAATTTTTTTAAAAAGTCAATCAGAGAGGGACAATTATCATATGATCTCACTGATTTGAGGAATTTGAGAAACAAGACAGAGGATCATAGGGGAAAGGAGGGAAAAATGAAATAATACAAAACGAGAGAGGGAGACAAACCTTAAGAAACTCTTGGTCTCAGGAAACACACTGAAGTTTGTTGGAGTGGGAGGGATGGGTGGCAGGGTGATGGACATTGGAAAGGGTATGTGCTATGGTGAGTGCTGTGAGTTGTGTAAGACAGATGAATCACAGACCTGTACCCCTGAAACAAATAATACATCATATGTTAATTAAAAAAAGAAGAAGAAGAAAAGATCTTTGCTGGTAACAACTCTACTTGGGAGACTATTATATTATATTATATTATATCACCATAACATATTCTTTTTTAAAGATTCATTTATTTATTTTTAGAAAGAGAGGCATGTGGGGAGTGGGCAGAGGAAAAGATTCTTTCAAGCAGACTCCTCACTGAGCAAAAGGTCTTCCACAGGCTCAATCCCACAACCCATGACATGAGATCATGACCTGAGCTAAAACCAAGAGTCAGATGCTTAACCAGCTGAGACACCCAGGCTCCCCACACCATGATATATTTTTAAATGTGTTTTCAAATTGATATGTTGAAGTCTGATCATTTTATCATAAAAGTATCTTACTTAATACTTGAAGAATGAATGAAACAAACAAGAACAAACATTCAGATAATAAACCAGCCTTAAAAGTCTTACAACACATTGCATGGAGCATTTTGTACAATAATTTATTGCCAAAAATAAATGCTAAACAGTATATGACTAGGCTTGGCATCATGACATAATCCAGAGTTCATTAACCTTGATAACAATAGTTGTTGGCCTGCTAAATATTTGTGACTTAAGAACATTATTATGTATAGTACACAGGAAGGGAAGTGCTGCATTGATATTAAATATACTCTTTACCTCGTGGCAACTCACCAAATGCCATCAGTGTTAAGTCAAAAAGCTATTGAGTCGTATCTCACACAAAGAAATACCCTCCAATAGAAATACCTGTGTATATGTAAATTACTCTGTAACTTTATAAATAAAATAACGAAGTTATTTGATCCCAAAAAAATATTGTGAAAGAGACAGCAGTTACCCGAACCCCAGTTTTACAGAGCAGATAAAAATTAGACTGAAGGACAATGGGTTTTTCCTGAAGTCTCCCAGCTCAAAAGTAGCTACATAATAGCTTCCAGATCCAGAGCTTGTTCTCCTGATCCACGTTGTACAAAATGATTTCCCAGTCTCTTACTGAGCATTCGTCCTAACCAAGAGATAACTAGTTCCCAAGAATGCCTGTTCATTTATTCAGAAATAGTTCCAACTTCCCCAGAGTCTCTTAGCATTCAACAATGAATAGTCCTTAGTATACTTAAGATTCCTGGTGGAAATGTTGTCTGCTGGGTTCCTCTCAGAGTCATTTTTATGAATTTAGATGCAATAGTCAGCCCTACCTAATATGATCTTTCTGTGTTCTCACTTCCATATTGACAAGGCAGGTTCTGCTGACTGCTGCAGATAAGCTAAAATGACAACGTTTAGGCCATGCCTTCTGAGATACCCAGACTTTGAGAATATTTGCAAGAGAAACCTGGGACTCTCTTTCCTAGTCTGGCTCTTCCAGGAAAGGCCAGATATCTGTCACTAAGATGACAACTTATTGATTTCTTTTCCTTCTTTGGCCTATGAGGTCATTTCCCCAGTCATCTGATAGTCTGCCTCCCATTCATCCTTCAAGAATGAATCACTAAATTCTACACCTGAAACTCATATTACAGTGCATTTACTAACTGAAATTTAAATAAAAACTTGGAAGGAAAAAAAAATAAAGAATGAACTTAGGTGTCCTGAACTTCTCATTCCCCCTCATGCCTGATTTCAATGTCTCTCTTTTGATTTTCCCCCCAAACACCCCATGCATAACTATTACAGAAATCATGTCATCTGTACCATAAGCTGCCAGTGGGATCCTGCTAAACTGCCTAGCTGGAAAAGAAAAATGTAATTAGTATTTTCATCCCAGCAAATTTCAAACTACCAACAAGATGTCCCTGGTGTGGGTTTGGGAGGAGGAACACGTAGTTACCGCTCTCAAGCTGGTGCAGGCTGGCCACCACGCACCTCTGCAAGAGAGGCCTCTCGGTATTGGCACTTGAAAAGCACGGGTCCTCATTCAAAGTCTGGCTCTGCCACTTACTAACGCCAGCAACTTAGGCAACTCTCTTTACTTTTCTGTGTTTCCATTACAGATGTTTCTCATCTATAAAAGAACTCTAATGGTTGTATTTACCTCTTAAAGTTGTAGGAGAGAACTTGAGTTTGTATCTGTAAACCTGGCCTCTAGCAAGTGCGGTTTAAGAGGTTTTATTTTTGATATAAAATGGAACGTGTGATCTTGTTATCTCCCCTATACAGGGAACCAGACTGAGAACTCGTCAGTCTAAAACTTTATCTTCTACCATTAAATCCACAGCCCTTAGTAAAGTTCAACACATACTTCATAAATGTTGATAAAAGAATATTTATAGCTCAGAATCTAAATAGAGATTGGCCCATAGAAGGTGGATTTTTGGATTTATTCAAAGCAGACACACACACATTACCTGCTCCCTGCTTTGGATCTCAAAATTATTCAATGCTAGAAGATATCTGTCCACAGTGTGATGATATTTCTAAAACCAATAACAACTATTTGAATTCTCCCTCCATTATAGAAACTTCTACAAAATCATGTTTATTTTTTCTGTTTCTAGATTCATTATCATTATTCTTCTCAAAACTTTATATTTCAATGCCACTCTTTGTATATAGAATTCCAGAGTGCTACAGTAAGAAAACACTTGTGAGGGTGATGAGTCCTGCCTTTCTCCTGGATGCTGTCTCTTGATCGATGTTTCAGGCTTCTTTAATACCTTAAGATATGGGAATAAGGCATGCCACTGATCTACTCTGCAGACAGAACTAATTTTTAAAGTAATTCCTTATGTCAAGAAGTCTAATCCCTTGAATCTTCCAAATATTCATTATGATTATAGCCTCTTGAGTTGGACAAAGCAAATGAAATGTGGTTCCTAATAGTCTTCAAATGTATATCACCACAGACACTGTTTCCTGCTCCCATTCCTACCATTTTTTTTAACTTTCATTTTATTTTATTTTATTTTATTTTTTAAGTAGGCTTCACACTGGGCATGGACCCTGACACAGGGCTTGAACTCACAACCATAAAATCAAGACCTGAGCTGAGATCAAGAGTCGTACACAACCAACTGAGCCACCCAGGTGTCCCCAATTCCTACCATTTTAAATACTATGAAACAGGCTTCTTTTAATTCTAGAATCTAGAAAAATTCCTCATGCTTCCATTTTCAAATGCCAACACTCAACATATCTGATAATTTAGTATTAAATTATTTTCTTGGAGTCAAGATGGCGGAGAAGTAG
>RCUC01044721.1:0-37459 GCA_003697995.1 Taxidea taxus jeffersonii | reverse complement strand
TCTGTAGGGTGTAATCCAAAATAGTATATACAGCATATTGTACCTTGCTTATTAATTATGTATTTGCACATGTCTGCAGAGATAGAATTTATTATTTCAGAAGGTGAGGAATAAACGTGAGTCTAGATTTCTCTGGGAATACTGATGAGTAAATTTTAATTAATCTCAACATTAAACAATTTGGAACTCAGATATCTTTTTCCATGTAAAATTGGCAAATGGACTAACAAAAATGAAAATGTTGGCAATGATCTCCCTGCTTTATCCCCGCTGTGACTTCCTCTATGCAGTTAATAGCTTCACAGTTGATAAGGCTTATCTATATAAACACAAACAAATAAGCATTATCATACATTCCAAGAGAATGCTAAACTGTAAAACACCAAAAGAAACAATTTAACTCACACACACAAATGTATGCGTGTGCACACACACCAATTATTTATTTTACTTTACTCTTAGGTAAGAAATTCCAAATGAGTTTATAGATAGACAGTGAAATATTAATTTTCCCAAAAAGATAATAACCCTGTTTCAAGAACACTGCCACATGATTGAGCTGACTGGATGTCACCAGCAATATCCTCACTTGTATTTCTAATCTAAGTCATACCTTTATTCTGTTGTATATATCAATCATTTAGACCATTCTCAATTAATAGTACAAATAAAAGGCACAATAAATTCCATATACCTATGACCTTATAGTGGTTCCCATAAAAAATTTACATCCATAAAAATAAAGCAGACACATGTTTAAAAGATGAAACTAATGGTTGAAAAGTTCACCTCTTTCTCACTCATATAGTCTTTTTGTTCACATGAGGTACAGTATGTGAAAGATCCAGCAAAAGAGTCCGATAAAGAAAAGAATATCTAAGTAACAAATCTGAGGCTTTTGGTGCCTGAGCAATTTCACTGTATTTTGAAATTTATAGTTATATTTCTGTGTTTCTCAACTATAAAAATCAAAGATAATTTGTCTTGCTTCATGTGATTTACTTAAGCAGCATCTTCTCAAATTACAAATAAGTGAAGGCATACCATTTCTAATGACATCATGTCTAAGCAAAACAATTCTTAATAGGCCTATAATAATTTATTATTTTACTATCTGGCACCGACCAAATGGAATTATGAGAACCTCATTTTGACCTGACTCCAGCATGTGCTGCACAGTTACACCCCAATGTTCCTTAGTTCCCCCTTTCACAAACACGACCCAAAGTGACTTTGGATCGGGAGTGCATGCTATCATTTTCAAAGTCAACTGAAACAAACTCTGATATTGTCTGTCAAACTTGAGAGATCACTTATACTGATTAAGATGCCTGAATGGCTGACCAGCACTTTAAGTAAAAATTTAAGTAAAGCTCCACTCACTGACTTCTTAAAGTAATAATCATTCATAATAATTCATACTTTTATCCCCAGATCCAGGAAGAGAACAGTAAAATACAAGATCAATTTCTTCTTCAAATATAATTTGTTTGAACTATAGTGTATTTTTTAAATGATGCAAATTTGGGGAGCTCCTGGGGAGAGGTACAGTGGGACAAGCCTCCCACTCTTGCTTTTGGCTTAAGTCATGAATTCAGGGTCCTGAGATGGAGCCTCGTGTTGGGCTCTGCGCTCAGCGCAGAGTCTGCTTGAGATTCTCTCTCTCCACCCCTCCTCCTACCCCACTCACGCGCTCTCTCTCTCTAAAATAAATAAATAAATCTTTAAAAAATTTGAATGATGCAAATTTAGAAATTTGGAAGATTTTCATAAAAACCCTGTTTCTGGCTGCTTGTTAATAATAATAATAATAGGGACGCCTGGGTGGCTCAGTTGGTTAAGCGGCTGCCTTCGGCTCAGGTCATGATCCCAGCGTCCTGGGATCGAGTCCCACATCGGGCTCCTTGCTCGGCAGGGAGCCTGCTTCTCCCTCTGCCTCTGCCTGCCTCTCTGCCTGTGCTCGCTCGCTCTCTCTCTAACAAATAAATAAATAAAATCTTTAAAAAAAAAAAAAAAACTAAAAAAAAAATAATAATAATAATAAATCTAACTGCATACAGTTTGCATCTCAACACAGCAAACTTTCTAGATAGTGCACATATCTCCAGTTTAACAGAGTTCGTATCATCATTCCTCCTAAAACCATCAGACTTTATCTTTATACCTCAATATGTAAATAAATAAACATCAATTAAATGAGCTTCAAAATGCTATTTTTTCCCTTCTGCATTTCTAATATTTGCCTCAGTTTTTTATTGTTTCAGGATTTTGGTGTTTTCTTTCTCAGTTTATTCATAATACAGGCTGTACCTACAAGTTTTTCTATTTCTCTCTACAACATTTCACATTAAGTTAATGGGAACAATGTGCTGTTAAAAGGAACAACAAAAGAACTAATAGTGTCCTTAAGTGGTTTGTGTTTGTTGTGCTCAAGAGCGTCATCGTGGCTGGATCTGAAGGAGCAAGATTCGGAGGGGGTACAAAGAGACAAGATCAAAAAGGCAAAGCTGTTACATTATATGTTTAAATAAAGCTTAAATTAAAAAAAAAAAAGGCAAAGCTGTGTACATTGTGGGAGGTGGGCAATAGAGGCAGACTGATCCAACTGTAGGCTGTCTAGGTATTTAATCCCTTTCCACGTAGGCTTAGTCTCCAGTGATAGTACCAACATCTGTTCTCCTAAGACAAAAGCCTGGGATTGACCTTTTCCTTTATTCTTTCTCTCACCCTGTGCTTCCAATTAACGATGGATTTCTCTCAACTCAGTCTACCTTTCTCCATTCATTCCACAACTGCCCAAGATGAATCTCTCATTTGGACAAGTTGCTACATGTTCTAACTGGTCTTCAGGCCTCCATTTTTTTCCCCTTCAACTCTATCCTCATTATACACTTAAACGCAAATTTTCCTAATGCAGGATTTTATTTTACTTCTTCATTTAAAATCCCTTCAGTGGGCCCTCTTCATGGTTATTGTTATGGGTGGATCTGTATTCCTCCATATTCATGCTGAGGCTTTAACTTCCAATGTGTCTGGATTCAGATATAGAGCCTTTGAAGAAGTAATTAAGGTCAAATGACGTCATAGAGTAGACAGCCCTAATCTAATAGCACTACTGTTATTAAAAGAAGAGGAAGAGAAACCCGGGATGCTCGTGTACAGTTATAAGGACAAGTGAGGACACACGGAGGCCATCTAATAGCAAAGAACAGAGGCCTCAGGAGAAAGCAAAACTCCCAACGCTTTGATCTTGGACTTCTCACTTCCAGAACTTTGAGAAAATAAATTTTTGTCCTTTAAGCCACATAGCCGTGGTATTTTGTTATGGCGGCCCTACCTGGGGATTACAGTCGTTATAAAATCCAATACTCTGAACAGGATAGTCAAGGTCATTATTTTGCCTCTACACTCCTCATCTTTTACATCCCTCTGATATCTCCTTTAACTTCCAATGTCACTGAACTACATATGCGCAACCCCATACTTCTCCCCATGTCCACGCGAACCCCTCAGGCTCTGATGCCTTTCTGATGCATTTCTCCTACACACTTTAAGAGTTAACATAGATTTCATCCCCTGTGTTTCCCAGTCCACCTCAGGCTACATTAGAACCCCTGTCTTTTAGGCCTTCAGCTATGCACCTCACTCTTGCTGTATCTACCACACGTAGTCAAGTACCTGTTTATGCAATTTCCCCATTAAGCATCCTTGTAGGGAAGAACACTTAGTCATGTTTAAGTTCCTGGCCTTTAGCATGATTCGTGGCCCAGCAGCATACGTGGAAGCTTCTCTAGTAATAGCTTATCTCTGTGGTTAATTGAGTCTATTTGTGCTATCAAACCTAGACTTGCTCAGCATCAACTTTCAATGCTCACTTCACATGCATAAGCTTTTAATAAAAGCCTCCTGCAATACAGAAACCCTGGATATTCGTGGGGTGTTGACAAGTGAAAATGGAACTTCTTTTATCGAAGTGATTTTATGGGCAAACAAAACTGAGAGGATTTGGGGTTTTCTTATACTTTTAGTCTGAAATCAAGGATCTTAAACTACTCATGATTTAATTGTACCTCTGCATCATACTGTCTCCCTAGAATGTGGAATTACTCAGAGTGCACTTTCTTGCACTTATAATGACCGATTCAAGTGGAGTTGCCCAGTGCTTCTAAGAAGTATGCCACATCACGCATTCAGTATTGTTGCAGACACTTATTTGCTATTGGAATTTCTTTTCTTTCTTTCTTTTTTTAAGATTTTATTTATTTATTTGACAGAGAAAGAGATCATAAGCAGGCAGAGAGAGAGGAGGAAGCCATGCAGTACTCAATCCCAGAACCCTGAGATCATGACCTGAGCCGAAGGCAGAGGCTTAACCCGCTGAGCCACCCAGGCGCCCCTTGCTATTGGTATTCCTGATGAAACATCAAGTTCTCTCTCTCACAAAACAAACCAATAGTCTTGTTTACTCAAATGCATATCCATAAAAAGTGAAAAAAGATTTTTCGAAGATCCAAATTCTGCAAACAGTACTTTCTCTTTTTCTTGTCTTTTCTTTTTTTTCCCCTCCACTTTGACGGATACTTTGTTCCTAATTATGTTTTACAATCAACGCAACTTGCCAAAGAGAACAAAAGCAAGAGTCACGGGGGCACCTGCATGGCTCAGTGGGTTAAACCTCGGTCTTCAGCTCAGGTCATGATCTCAGGGTCCTGGTATCGAGCCCCACATTGGGCTCTCTGCTCAGTGGGGAGCTTGCTTCCCCTCTCTCTCTGCCTGCCTCTCTGCCTACTTGTGATCTCTGTCAAATAAATAAATAAAATCTTGAAAAAAAAGAAAGAGCAAGAGTCACAAATTTAAGGCACAAAAGTAAGAGAAAAGTCAAGACAAAATCCTATTCAGGTGGTAGAAGGAACTGAATTCCCCCCACTCCCCAAAAACTGTACTTTCTTGTCCCAATCTTCTGTGAACATCTCAAGTAACAGATGATCCAAATAATTTGAGTTTGGTTTGGCATGCATCACTTTACCTTTTTGGTAACATAGAAACCCTACAGGTTGTTTAGTTCAGCCTGACATCAAAGTGAATTAAAATTCCTTGTAGAGGAAATGGCAAATGATGAAGGATGACAAGGCATAAGCCAAAGACTAGCTCCTATGAACACTCATTCCAGGCCAGCTGCACACAGGCAAAAGGAAGTTGCCCATCTGGCCTCACCCTATACACACCAATCTTTTCTATCCTTTCCTCAGGGAGAAGAAGACTCCGTTTCTACCATTCTAGCTTCTAAGTAACAAGGCTAACAACTTGGGTCTACTATCTAACTCTCTCCTTCCTTGTCTTTTCATGGTAAGACAAGTTTAAAGACTTCCCCAAAAATGGAATAATTAATTTCCATTTTAGAGCATGGTGGTTACTTCTGACAATGAATATTTTCTAATTCTTTTGTAGATTAATAGTCCTCAAGTGTTTATAATATACTTGTTTTATTTTTTTATTCATCCTGAAATGGAAAATAATTTCAAAGTATTTGGCTTCTGCTAAAAGCAATATGTACATTTTTTTTCTGTTAGAAATGAGTCATACCATGTTCTGTGTGATATCTAACAATGGTTCATTTACTATGTGTAAACAAACAAAAGATGTTAGGATTCTGTAAAACTGCAGCCATTACTTTGATAGTAGAACATATGGAATTGTTTTATCGAGTTTCAAAGTGCAATCTGAGCTAGAAGAAGGGGAAAAAAGGATCATTTGAGATTTTACATTGCTTTAAGACTTTTTTGTGTGTGCTCACACATAATATACCATATTAAAAGAGCTGAAAAAAATCGGCATAGAATTCATGGTGATTTCATTCCATGGGCAAACTGCGATGGTACTTCTCGTTTTACCTTTTTGAACATTTTATTCAAAGAGAAAATACCACTGATTAAAAAATTAAGTAATTTTAAAACTTGTGATTGTTATAAAGGCTGGTCCAGGATCACAGATCCAACTTCTTTCATTAGCTTGACCTCGACAACCTGGAGTGGAGGGCAGGTGCAACGTCAGGGCAGCATCTGGGTCTGGGATCAGATGTACCTGAGCACACTCAGGTGAGAGCACCAGCCAATGCTTCCAGGTTAGTTTCCACAGCCCAGTTTTGGAAAGACAAGGAGAATTTGCAAAGGACTGAGACTCAGACCTTGTGACAAAATTAAAATTTTGAATTCAAATTTAAGTAGTGCCAAACACTTCTTTCGTGCAGAATCTCTGTCAGATCGCGTGGCATCAGGTGTTCTAGCTCTACTCTCCCGAAGACTGAAAGTGAGGCACCAGGGTTCTTTCTTTTGAAACTGAAGCACTGCCATGTGGGAAAAATGTTTGCCTTCTCTGGATTGGTTTGGTTTTTGTCACGGGTATTGATCGGTACTACAGACACTTCAGAAATTCTGAGATTCAATTGGCATTGTTATTTGTAGTAAAAGGCAAACCATTTTGTGATATTCGGCATGAAGAGTAGGGGATGGAGAGATTTCACTATCTCCCCGGCATCTCTTTATCTCTTTTTCTGTCAGGAATATACAGATTTACTTTTGGTAAGCATTCTTCTCAAATTTTTAGGAATGGGCTTTACCTGGGATTGGAATCATTCTTAGCCATTAGTGCCATTAAACTAACTGAATGCCAGAAGGGAAAAAAGGCAAAAACAAATAAATAAGTAAGTGAGCGGGAAGGGAGTTAGTAAGCTCAGAGTTCCAAAGAGCTGCTGTTCCTGCTATTTTTTTTTTCTTTCTGAAAATATTCTGAATGCTGAAAGATGAGTGCATTATTCCAAAATCTGTGACTACATGTAAAAGAACATATTTAAATAATTTGTTTTCTGGTCTTATGGAGGAGGGTCTGCACAAGGCAAGAAGAACTCTGATCCTTCTGAGGTGTGGTGGCTTCTTAGCGTACACGTTGTCCAGCTGTGCTAGAAAATGTGTGCTAACGTATTCTTGGAAAGAATCCTGAAATTTTCTAAACTCCGATATCGGATTGCCCAAGAAGCATTTTCTTGTAAGAGTAATTCTTGTCATTTTCACTGGTGGCCAGCTCTATCCAAACCCTTCTCCCTCTGACACTTAATAGTTTCTATTCCAGTCTCCCCTGCTGGGTTTAAAAAGGCAACTGGCTTCTCACTGTGCTGGTTATTTCATTAAGAGGAAAATGTTGAAGTGGTAACATTGCCTATAATCTCTCTTAAAATTCTCTATTAATTACTAATATAAACAGTATGTGGGTGACTGTTCCTTATGTGGTCTATCAAGATGTTTTCAACATTGGCAGAATGAAATGACACTGGAGGCAAAATTCACAAGGTTAAGACCCTTTCCTCTAAAAATCTAGGAAGATTATCATTCGACCTGTCCCATTCAAAAATCTTTTCTCTATAGAATAGAGAAAATCTACAAAATTTGATTATTCAATACCAAACCTAAAGGAATGATCTGTGGAAACATTCCTAAGCCACATTCTTTCCATCTAGTGACATTTTCATTGCTCAAAATTCAGCCTTTTGCTTCGGTGTAGATGAACTCCTAAGCAAAAAGCAAACACTTTGAAGAAATGGTAATAGCACCAGTTATATGTGTAATATACAGTATTATGCCTAGCATGGTCATTTCTATTGATGGGTAAACCCTTTTGTGGTCTTTCCCATAATCTTTGGATGAGGGAATGGAGAGTTTTGATTGTCTTCCCAGCAATTATTTCTCTCATTTTGTCAAAAACATACAGCAGTACCTTTGGTGAGCATTCTTTCTTCATTTTTAGGCATGTGCTTTGCCTGAGATCAGAATCATTCTTAGGTCTAAAGATAATTTTAAAGTAAGAAAGTGACAGCATTCTTACTTAGGGCTATGAAGCCTAAGGAATTGGGTAGAAAAAAGAGGCTGTACATACTACAGAAATGAGACCTAAGGTTCTAGAAGTTAAAGAAATGAAAGCCCCCATCCCCAGCCAAAACAAAAAAACAAACAAACAAAACAAAAACACACTCCAAGTTTCAAAGGTAAACTTGATGTGTATTAAAGGTTTTCCCAGAACCAGAGCTCTTTACCCAGAAATAAAATCTCTCTCGTGTGGGGGAAGGGGCAGAGGGAGAACGAGAGAGAATCTCAAGCAGAGTCCCTGCTGAACATGGAGTCTGTCACAGGGCTCAATCCCATGACCCTGAGATCACATCCTGAGCTAAAGTCAAGAGTGGGACTTTTGGGGTGCCTGGGTGGCTCAGTGGGTTAAAGCCTCTGCCTTTAGCTCAGGTCATAATATCGGGGTCCTGGGATCAAGCCCCACATCGGGCTCTCTGCTCAGCGGGGAGCCTGCTTCCCCATCTCTCTCTCTGCCTCCCTCTCTGCCTACTTGTGATCTCTGTCAAATAAACAAAATCTTAAAAAAAAAAAAAAGAAGTGGAACTCTTAACTGACAGAGCCACCGAGGTACACGACAAATAAATATTTAAATAAAAGAATAACATAAATGGATAATAAACATATCCCTTTATTTCCTAGTAAATGAGAGAAAAAGTAAAACTGAAAACTTGAACCATCAGATAATATTTAACTACCGGATTCCTAGGTAAATATATATAGTATTTTCCTTGAAATTAATCTGCATCCTAGAAATACACATCATAAATACCCTATACACTTATATCTCAGAAGTTATGTTTGTCTGGGTGTATGTGTACACAAGTATGTCAGCAGTGTTGGCATACTACTTTCAGGGCTGCCACTCTAAGGATATGTTGAGTTCATGCTATCACCATCAAAACATTTCCTTCAGTTACTTTCTGTAAGAAATTGTGATGCAGCAGACTAAAAAGTCTAGGGGTGAAGATTTATGTTGCAGCTTCTTTTTATCATTTGCTGCTGACATGCTTTTATAATGCAATTATAGCTATCCCATGCGCATCCAGCTGCATCACTTCAAGAATGATCTTTTCCTTTGTGTGCACTAATGTGTAGCATTTTAGATATGTGTTTCTACCTCACAACTTTCACTGAGACACATTTTCTGTTAGTTTGCAAGAGGCTCATATCCCACCCTAATATCCACGTGGGCTTGCCATGCTTTATTAATTTACTCCTTTCCACTTCTATAACTTCCAGGGAAATATTATAATACACATAATGGTTGTTGTTATAGTTGTAGCATTTTTTTTTTGTTACGTCACAGCAGGGAAATGCTATTGGAGGACATAATTAAATGTAAAGTCATTTGAAGGACTCTACAATTTCTTTAGAAGTCAAGTTGGAAAGTAATTCAGAATTCTATCTCCTCAGGCAAGGATGATCTACTTGAATTCCTTGGAAAGGTGAAGGGCCGTTTATTATGATAAATTTTGCAGAGACTAATTTGTGAAAAAGAAGTACATTTTTTCTGACTCTAATTTCTAAAATACCTACAGAGAAATAAGTCCCACATTCTAGAAGGTTGTCAATGATCAAATTGGCCATAAGTATTTTTTTTTTTTTTTAGATTTCACCATTTATTATCTTCTTGAAAATCAATTTTGAAAATTGACACCGAGTAGGGCCACGTTGGTCTCAGTGGGTTTTGAGTGGCCTGATATTGGGGGACAGGTACCACCCTCTCTTTCTTCCAACCTGGCTTTTGCCCTTCTCATACAGGAAGTTGCCAAACCTGCTCTGTAAAGCATAATTTCTCACTTCCCTTCTCTGATTATCCTAACTAGAATAGATGAAAGCACTAGTCTCTTGTTACTTCGTCATAGTTCATAATTGTTACACTTTTTTTTTTAAGCTTTATTTAAACATATAATGTAACCCCACCACCCTCTCCCTACCCCTCTCCTCCCCACCCCCCTCAGTTTGTTTTATGACATTAAGAGTCTCTTTTGGTTTGTCTCCCTCCCGATCCCATCTTGTTTCATTTTTACTTTTCCTACCACTTTAACTCCCACCCCCGTTGCATCTCCACTTCCTCATATCAGGGAGATCATGTGATAGTTGTCTTTCTCCAGTTGACTTCTTTCGCTAAGCATAATACGCTCTAGTTCCATCCATGTTGTCGCAAATGGTAAGATTTCATTTCTTTTGATGGCTGCATAGTATTCCATTGTATATATATACCACCTCTTCTTTATCCATTCATCTGTTGATGGACATCTAGGTTCTTTCCATAACTTGGCTATTGTGGAGTTTGCTGCTATTGCTTCGGGTACATGCGCCCCTTTGGATCACTACGTTTGTATCTTTAGGGTAAATACCCAGTAGTGCAATTGCTGGGTCATAAGGTAGCTCTATTTTCAATATTTTGAGGAACCTCCATGCTGTTTCCCAGAGTGGTTGCACCAGCTTGCATTCCCACCAACAGTGTAGGAGGGTTCCCCTTTCTCCACATCCTCGCCAGCATTTGTCATTCCCTGGCTTGTTCATTATAGCCATTCTGACTGGTGTGAGGTGGTATCTCATTGTGGTTTTGATTTGTATTTCCCTGATGCCCAGTGATGTGGAGCACTTTTTCATGTGTCTGTTTGGCCATAAGTATTTTTATATTGTAATGAGAACAAAAAAATATTTCTGGTTTGTTTAGAGAAAAATAGAAAAAATTTGTATATAAGCTACAAATGTATAGATATAACATATATCAGAAACACATAGGTCATATATATCACATTCAATGATGTTGCCTATAGCCAGGCTGTGGTGGGCCTCATGGGTATAATTCTGAAAATAAAGCAAAAACACCTATTATCATGAAACAAATAAGTCAATGTTACTAAGTTAGGAGATAATATTGGAATACTACTTTTAATACTAAAATGCTCGTATTGGTAGAGGTCATGAACCTTTTACATATCATGAGTATAGTATATTTGAGAAATGAATTCAAGTCTTCAGAAGTATATTAATTAAATCTAAAATGTCCTGAGTTGTTTAGGTGATCGGTGGTAAAAGTTTGGGAACATCAAAGTGTTTCTGAATAAATCGACAATGTAAATAATTCTAGCTGAAAAGATTCTCTTCAGTTAAATATCATCTCACATTCAAACCTATAGTCATCCAGTTTCTTCCTTTTGTAATACTCCTGTCTTCTTACCTTTCCTACTGCTTCTAAAGTATGTGTTCTTCTTTTTATACTGCGGTATTCCTGCAGACTTCTTTTCCAAGCATTTACTTTCTCAATGCACTAATAAGTGTAAGAAGCAGCTCCAAATGTTTATTTCCAAAAGGTTGATAGAACCAACAGTTACAGGTACTGGTATTTTGGAAAGGCTTCAAGTCTTTTCAAGCCAAAACACACATACGTATATTTATCTATTGAAATCGGCCCATATGCATGAAAAACATATTTTGCTTTTGCTACTTAGTAAACCTAATTACAAATACATATGATTTACATATCTTCCTGATGTACATGCAATAAAGTAAATATCTAATTTTATGGAAATCAGCACCAATTAATGCTCTTTTTCATTTAACCAATATTAGGGTAATAGTTATTCCCCAACAACGTGGGAAATAACATTTATCACAGAGTTAAAGTACTTTCATATCATCACATAATAGGAAGATTCAAAATGTATTACACAGAATAATTTTCTAACTATACTTGGTAGCTTTTTGTTTTCACAGTTAGCTGTACTTGGTAATATTTTTAATGAAAAAGAAACAATGAATCAACTAAAGCTTGTGGCTAGTAGAATATTCATGGAGAAAAATTTAGCAATGCTTTTGGCACAATTGAATTTTTATAAGATATGAAAAATCTAAAAAATCCTAAACAGGAATAGACTCATACAACAAAACAAAGTTACTATAATGCAGTACAATAAAGATCCACTTTCATCTATATAACTTATTAGCAAAAGCTTTCTGAACATTTATGCCATCTAAAATCTCATTATAGGGACACCTGGGTGCTCAGTGGGTTAAAGCCTCTGCCTTCAGCTCAGGTCATGATCCCAGGGTCCTAGGATAGAGTCCCAGCATCAGGCTCTCTGCTCAGCAGGGAGCCTGCTTCCTCCTCTCTCTGTCTGCTTCTCTGCCTACTTTTGATCTCTGTCTGTCAAATAAATAAATAAAATCTTAAAAAAATAAAAACAATAAAATCTCATTATATAAAACATTAGAAATTTTAAAGCATTCTGTTACTTATATTCAAGTTTAATTAAGAAAGGCTGGCATGATACATTTTTTCATTTACAAGTATTTTAAAGTACTTATGTGATGTATTTAGTTTCTAATTCACGAGCCTTCCCTGTTCCATAGTTTACATATTGACATCCATTTTATTTTATTTCCATGCCATGTAAATTTCAACTTATTCCCATTATAACCAATGTTTGTTTGTTTTTTTACTGAATTATTGCTATAGATAATTGTGTTGCCACAAAGTCCAAAATGTTAAAAGCAAAATCTAATTTCATAGGCTTTTTTTTTTTTAATATATTTTTTATTTATTTGTCAGAGAGAAGGAGAGAGAGAGAGAGAGAGAGAGCACACAAGCAGGCAGAGAGACAGGCAGAGGCGGAGAGAGAAGCAGGCTTCCTGCCGAGCAAGGAGCCCATGTGGGACTTGATCCCAGGACCCTGGGATCATGACCTGAGCCGAAGGCAGCGGCTTAACCCACTGAGCCACCCAGGCGTCCCTCATAGGGTTTTTTTAAACTAAATATTTCTTCACAAGTACTCCAGTGATTTTACCTGAAAATTTATCCTAAGGCAGAAAATAAATAAATGCCATATCATTTAATAAGCTCCATGCCATGTTCATTATTTGTATGTGAAAAAGATATGCAACCAGTAATAGCTCACATGTGTGGGGGATGAACATGTACATGCACACAGACATATAGACACATGTATATTCTCTTTTTAGTAACAGGGACTGGTTCATAAAGCTCAGTCTCATTTATTAAAAAATACTGCACATTTTAGACAAAGCACACAAGGCGATGGATTGCAATAGTTATCATGGATTTTAGAGCTGGACTGCCTAGGTTAACATTTCAGCTTTGGAGGTACCATGTAACTTTTGGATGTTAATTAAACTCTGTGTGCCTTAATTCCACCATTACTGAAGAATGACAACAGCACTCATTACACAGGAGTAAGGAAGAATTAAATGTGTTAATTCATATAAAGTGCTTAGAACATTGTCTGGCTTATAGAAAGTTCTCAAAAAAAAATCTTGCTCATAAATAGTTAGAGATGAAATATTTAGTATTAGTTGTACAATCAGCTCTAGCAATAGTAGAAGCATTAAATTACCTAAAACACTCTATAAACACAATTGATTCAAATACAAAAGAAGCTGACAGTCTCGAGACCTTCAGATTCACAATAATTAAATTATTTCTACCAAAAACTTCAATAATAAAAATTTGCATCTGGCTGTAATTGGATATGGATAAAACCTGAGCCAAACCAATCCAATATTTGGTTGAATGTTTGCATGAGAGAAAATGAGTTTCTTTTCTCACCTTCATGATCATGATCAAGAGCATAGTTCTTAAGTATTTTAAATACTTTATCATTTTATCACCCTTGCTATCGTGAACAAAGTCTTAAATCTCTAAAATAAAACAGTATACTGACTTAAAATAAATTCTTCAGCAAGTAAATTTCTATATGTTTTAACTACCTCATTGGTACAATGGGAGTGATAACAACAGGTATTGCTTAGTGTTGGGGGGAGAATTAAAGAACTAATGAAAGGTGAATTCTTTACCAGAGTTTATGGCAAATAAGAAGCACACAATAAATGTAAATAGGTATTATTATTACCAATAACAACTGAATATATTTCCTATTTATACAAGCATATTATATCTTGAATATTAAAACTACAGCTAGAGGTAAAATGCCTAAATAATCAGCAGGCAAGCAAAGGATATTTTCCTAAAAATGTAACTCAATGGCTATACTGATCAATTTTGTAAGGTTGGCTTCTTATTAAAACTTTACTCTTCCTTAACCAACAAATGATTAGTTGAATTATATATATATTACGTATGGATTTGAATCTTGCACTGGCTTTTTCCAATGTACTAAGAAATGAAAAGAATCTTCCTGATAACCAAAATTATTTTTAAAATGTGTCTGAGAAGGAAAAAGAAACGTTAAAAAAAAAAAAAAAAATCATGGGCTTTGTACCCAAAAGGAGCAGGCATGTTTACACCATCATATAGCAAGTAATCTTAGGTAAATTTCTTAAACACCATGTACCTCAGCCTCCTCATCAGTAAAATGAAACATAAAAGGCAGTAAAAATATTTTGAGATCCCAGTAGCCTTAGCAAAAGCAAATAGCAAAAATATTTTGAGATACCCCAGTAGCCTTAGCAATCTTTAAAATCACTGTAATGACAGGACAACTGAGGGATTATTCTGAATGTCTGTCAAATCTCATCAGAACGTATATTCTTCCAGAGTCCTGTGGTATCCAATTTAACCAGTCGCAGGATTGATGTTCATAACCTGCTTCGTCCTTTTCCATATGAATTTAAGCTATACTGAAGTTGATTACTACAGTGTTTTTATCCTATATAGATAAAAAGAAAATTTTATCTCCCCTTTTCAGAAAACTATCTTTCTTCCTTTGGTGATATCTTTTAAACATTTTCCACAAGATGTCAAGTTCTGCAGACTGGCCACAAAGCGTAAAAGTACCTAAAAAACTGGAGACGGGGAAACAACTAATGTGATCATTCACTATAAATTAAAAAAAAGTGATTCTCAGATTTTATAAATCAAATGAGCTTAGGGGATACAGTCAACAATCCTGTAATGACGTTGTATGGTGACAGATGGTAAGTACACTTATCGTGGTATTTCATAACATATATAATTGCTGAATCACCTTGTCGTATACCTGAAGCAATGTAATATTGTATGTCCACTATACTTCAATAAATAATTCACTCATGAAAAAAACCTCCAGATGCCTTTAAAACAAACTCAATATTATGCAACATAAAAGAACGAAGACAAACATAACTAATGTTCAGTCATAAGCAGAAATGAAAAAAATATATTTGCTAAAACATCAATTCTCCTACCCTTTAGTCTCATGATCTCTTTAGCTCTTAATATAAATAAGATTCTCAAAGACTATCAGTTTATGTGAGTTATATTATTATGCACCATGTCAGAAATTAAAACTGAGAAATTTTTAAAAGTACATTATTTCTACTGTCTTGATCTCTGCTAAGATGGCATCAGATTTACCTACCATTGCTTTTGCACAATCAGTGGCTATATCTAATACAATGAAAAAGGCAAACAATAAGTTAGAATTATTATGAAAATAGTTTTGACCTTGTGGAATCCCTGGAAAGAACTCAGGAATTTCAAATTCCCATGAACCATACTTTAAGAATGGCTGCATGAAGAGTTAATATTCCCCAAGGTCTGGAAAAGACAGCCAACAAAATTCCCTTTAGCTTTTATCCTAACCTATCCTGAAATATTTTAATCACTTACTAATCTTAAGTTTCAAAGCACACAAACATAACACAATTTCATTCAAACTTAAATGAATAGCAAGCAATACTAGCAAGCATTTTAGTAAGACATTATCAAATATGTTCTCAGAATTGAAATGGGCTGATACATTAACAAAGAGGTAAATGTCTTCCAGACAGGAAATTCCCAGCTTCTCCATATTCTCTACATTTCAGTTTTGATAATGGGATTTATCTTCTTTCCTCCCTTCATTACGTTTCCTTTTCTTCTTAATAAACATGCACACAAAGAGTAATTCTTAAGGCAAAGAGTTATATATTATAGTTTCTATGCCCATCTGTTCTTTTTATGCATAGAACAAGCATTCAATGGAAAACTCCCTGATATGAGGGATTATTTTTGATCTGTTACAATTCATAAGAGAAACGCAAGATATAATGTAATAATTCTGTTAAAGGAATGAAGGAGAATACTCAAATTAAAAAACTCATATATATATACACACACACAGTTATTGCAGAACATTTATTCAGTAATGTACACACAGAAACTGCCGCTGACATTTCTTCTTTGACTGCTATTGTAAGAATTTTTAACCTCACCAGGATTGAATACAACAAAAACCAAGATCTCTTTGTCAGCTGTAAAATCCCCTGTAGTGGTACCAATATAAACTGAAATCTAACTTTTCCAGAAGAGTGAGAAACAACTTTCTTTCTGCTTCCTTCCCTTCCTCACTCCCTCCCCCACTCTCTTTTTTCACATGTTCCCATTGTGACTAAGAACATATGACAATGTAACCTAGCTAAAATGCTGGTAGAAGATTAAAAGTAAAACGCAGGTCACTCATTTAAGTAGAAGAAAAATCATCTTACTTTACATATTGAACATCTCTACTTGACAGAAAACTCTAAAGAGGATATTTGTTAAATGTCTAGATGATGATCTTTGATTCCAAAAGAATTCAAGACTCAAGAAACATATTCATATCCATGATTCCAGAAACAACTGCTATTTCCTTGATACTGTACCCACTGAAATGCCCACTAAATCTAATCTGATTTGAAAAATTCACTTTTTAGCTTAAAACACAATGCATTAAGAATAGATATATAGACAGAAAATGGATTAATCATTGTGTGGTGTGAGAAGGAGATGGGGGTTATCAGTAATGGGCATCAGGATCTTAATGTGGTGATGGAAATATTCTAAAACTGATTTATGGGGATGTTGCATCACTTGGTAAACTGACAAATTTACTTAAAATATCATTATACTTCAAGTGAGTGAATTATATGATATATATGTTATATGATATATAAAATATGATATATGATGTAAGATATATAAAGATGTCTCAATAATGTTATGTATAAAAATGAATTAAATGAATGAGAGAAGCCAAACACCAAAAAACATATGCTACATGAATTCATATATTTAAATTGTAAAATGGGGGGGTGCCTGGGTGGCTCAGTGGGTTAAAGCCTCTGCCTTCGGCTCAGGTCATGATCTCAGGGTCCTGGGATTGAGCCCTGCATCGGGCTCTCTGCTCAGCAGGGAGCCTGCTTCCCACCCCCGCTCTCTGCCTAATTGTGATCTGTCAAATAAATAAATAAAATCTTTTTAAAAAATTGTAAAATGGGCAAAATAAGGTATTAGAAGCTCAAGAGCAGTAAAACTTGGGGCAGGGGTGGACTATGGCTGGTGCAGAGTATGAAGGAATACCTTTGAGATGCTGCTAATGTTCTACGTCTTCACCTGGTTGTTAGTGGGGTGAGCTTGGTTTGTGAAAATCCACTGAGTTGTAAATATTTATGATATGTGCAATTTTCCATATGTATATTATACCCCAATAGATGCATATTATATACACATAAATATATACCTGTTCACAAATGCCTTTTCAATTTGAATAAGAAGTAATTCTATGTAAAGTAATACTGTTATACCACATATTTAAAATATGTGTCCAAAAAGATGGCATGAAGAAGTCATAGGATACACAAACTTCCCACATTTAGATAGAGTTTTTGTCCAACTACTAAGAAGAACTCCAACAGGACTTTGTATTGACAACAGGGATAGCATGAAGCTAGTTTATCATCAATTTATGGAGGTTTCTTAGAAGCATGTAAACTCAGGGGGGACCTGGGTGGCTCAGTGGGTTAAAGCCGCTGCCTTCGGCTCAGGTCATGATCCCAGGGTCGTGGGATCGAGCCCTGCATTGGGCTCTCTGCTCTGCGGACAGCCTGCTTCCTCCTCTCTCTCTCTGCCTCTCTGCCTACTTGTGATGTCTGTCTATCAAATAATAAAGACGCTGTCTTCGGCTCGGGTCATGACCCCAGGGTTGTGGGATCATGAATAAATAAAATAAATAAATAAAATCTTTAAAAAAAAAAAAAAGAAGCATGTGAACTCAGTCTGTGGGGAGGTTGGTGTGATGCTTGCCTCAGGAAGTGGCACATTTCAAAGAGGCTTTGGAGAGACTAGATAGTGCAGAGTGGGCACCAATAAACTTTTGAAGCCATGGCAGAATAGGTTGGGTGAGGGGTCATTGAAGGGAATCTGTCCCCTCATGCTTTTTTTGGTACCTTATATGCCTAATATATCTTATATATCTAATATATTCTACATCTAATATCACTTTGGTCTCTTCTGGTCCACCAATGCTGCCATCCTTCAAGGACCAGTGTAACCTTCCCTCTCCAGTGAACACTCTTTAATATTATCTGGCCAAAAGAGCTTGCCTCCTTTTTTTCAACTCCTCAATAAACATAAATGATGTAAAAATAAAACACTGAGCAAATAATCTAGCTGTTTGTGTATTATCTACCAAAAAGCTATAGGTGTGTGGGCAGGAACCATACCTGGCTCATTCATCCACCAAATTCCAAAGTTGTCACGGAGCACTGCATGTTGCAGAATTTCAAGTGTTGGTGGAGTTAAAAATGGAAATATTTCCATTAATAGATAAAGATAACACGAAACCTCAGCTGCATTCAAAATGTAAAATTTTTGCAGTTATCAGTTGCCAACAGTCATTTTTCACATTTAGGTTCTAAAGCTATATGTACAAATCTCTGAAATGTGTAAATGTAAAATAGAAAAAAACAAAAATCACTCAGATAATAGAATTAAGATTTTAAGTGGCATGTCAGCCTCAGAGAGCACATTTAGTTATTTATTTGCACACCATTAAACATCAGAAGGTAGATTTAGGTAAAATCAACAGAAGGTCTGCCCTCTAGAAGCCTGCAATTTACTTTAGACAAGGCATCTCTGGGGTGTGATAATACGGGTTCATTAATGTTTAGCTGCAATAAAGAAGGATACAGACGATAACAAGTGAGTGAGAACAGAAGTTCTGAGAATGATAAGGAAATGTGTTCTGACATTTTAATAAATCCTCTAGTAGGATAACGAAAGAAGAGGAAAAGCACAGAACTTTCGGAGGGGGTGAGGGCAAAATGGCGACAGAACACACTTGGATTTGAGAAAACAAGGTGTCATCCCCAAGACAGTGAAGAGTATGGCTCCTCTAGAGAAGATTTCAGACTGCAAAGTTCTACTGGGTAAAAATATGGACATTACATGCAGTACCCTTTTGATGCAAGTCCCCAGTTTTCACATAAAACTAACATTTTATCATACAGTTTTATTTATGTATTTGTTCAATGTGTATTCAAATATCTACATGAAAACTATTTCATGTCTGTCCTTGCCTGTGACACATCTAATTTATGAGGCTGAAGCGAATTACGAAGGCTGTTTAACAAGGTTATACAAGGATACACGAAAACATTTTGTATTTTGTAATATAATTCTCCGATCTAGAGACACACTTAAAAATGTGTAGACACTGATACAAATTATTTCTAGAACTTTAAATGAGTGAAAACAGTAACTATCTAAATATCTCTTAGAAAAGTTTCCCCATTATAATTTAAATTCAAATGGATCATTGAAGCTCTCCATATTGGTATTATTACGATACATCCACATCATAATTAGAAATTATTAGCATTATTTAATATGCTGTCACTGGCAAGACAGTGAAAGTTCATTAATTATAAAGCAGCTGAAGCAGACGTGGCCATCTCATCTCTTGGGAACTTACAAGATGGAACCAGATTTCTTCTAAGAGTCAAAAGCATTTATTTTGGACAAGTATAAATATAGTATATTTAGCAGTCCAAGTTCAACCAAGGAATCCGACTCCATGCAGAATTAACCACAGTTATTTGAGCTGACAATTCTTACTTGAGAAACCACCAGGGGGCTTCCACAAATGATTCACTCAGGGTGCTTAAAGCTATTTTACTCTTCAGATTTGTTACTTTACAGACACATTCCATATAATTCAGCAGCTTGAGAGGATCCATTGTAACTATTTTTTGCAATAATTATAAGATTAAGGGCTTATTTTGGGAGTCACCAATAATATCAATAAAAGGATTACAACAATTTCAATGAAAATCATAAAAAAGAGATCAAAGAGCTACTGAAGTTAATGCTTCTGCCACATTTAAAATGAAAAGCTAATCACAGAAAAGCAGAATTTCCTCCTCAACCCACACCTCAAATGGATTCAAAGAATCTATTTTTTTGTTTGTTGAGTCTGGCAGAAATAAATAAAATAAAATAACCATTTAGTCTTAGTGTCCATTCATACTCCGCATGGAAAATCACTCAGGACAGACACCATTATAACACTTACACATGATGAATTAATTCGATTTCTTTTAGGCATAACATCAGAGAATTTAACCATAGCTGGAGGCATGTCAAATGTGTAACAAGAAGAGACGCAAAATGAGATATAACAATGAAGGAGACACACAAGAAGAACCGAATGCAACCAAACTTCTCTCACATGGAATCCCCAATTTAAAAACATTATTTCTCATTAATATTCTCCTTAGCATGAGTTAACATTTTAGAAATAGACAAACAAAAGCCCTCAGATGCCCAGACAGACCATTATCCTTCAAGTATACTACAGATGTTTTGCTCATCCAAAACCGGGCATGTTATAATTTCTAGGAACAATTTATACAATTATTTGTAAAAAATAAGACACTATCAATATATTATCACACACAAAGATACATATCAGAATTTTAGGCATCAGAATTTTAGACAAAAAGCTAAAAATAATGCAGGCTTTCTCAAGCACAAGAAAGATAAGCCCTGAGAACTATTGTTCTTGTTTTATATACTTGAATTTGTTGATTTCTACATATGCTATGATTTCCCCTATATTTTAAGAACTCCTCAAATAATAGAAGAAAATAACTGGCTAAATAGAAATCCTATTAAAAAAAATTTACTAAGTAATTTATTCATTATTTTAAAATTACTTTGTGAGCATATTTAGTCAGAAAGTATGAAGGCTTATAGTAAATGACTGACTTCACTAATTTCTAAGAAATCATAGTAATACTGAACAAACAGTAATACTGAACAAATATTTAAGAGATATATATATATAATATTTAGCTAATTTATCAAGAAATCTTAGTATAATTTAAACTTTCCATAGTGTGGATTCCCACTGACCAGTTTTAGAATTGAAGACCTTCTTTTCCTTTTCCAGTGATATTATATGATAATTTATATTATTTGAATATGGTAATATCTTGAATAGCTTAAATGAATTACATTATATACTAGAATACAAAATAATAATTTTCATTGTTTTCAAGGCCAAATAATCAATAATCAATAGCCTTTTATTACATTTTGATTAATGGTTATAAAAATTATGTATTAACTTTTATTTATTTCATACACTGATAAAATATTTACTAGCAGTAAAATAATTTTTTGGTAATTTCTGGAGAAAATTACAAAAGTCTGTTTTGGAAACTGTGAAAAATAAATTTAGTTTCTCAGCTATTGAGCCCAGTTCTAGAGAAGTCAGAGTACATCATAAAACCTAATAATAATCTAAAAATTTTAATAATTTCCAAATGTCATTTTCAATCTCTAATGCTAGCATTTTAGTGATATGGGAAACCAGTTAAATTGAAAAAGTAGTTCAAATTATTCTAAAATGTATAATGCTACTTATGTTCTTACCTATGCTCAGTATGGCACACAGATTCATGGTAAGAATTTATAATAAATGCACACACAGAAAAAGAATATTAGAAGTATCATACCTTTGAGACATAATCTTATAGGCATCTGGCAGATAGCATCGTATGTTCTCCATCTGAGCAGGGTCAGAGTCACAAATTTTGTCATCAGTCCTTCCATAGTTGGCACTTTCTATCATGATGACATCTGTTCCTGGACAGCGAAGCTCTATGGGGTAGCTCTCACAGGAGAGCTCTCTGCGGACCACAGCCATCGGAATTGGGGCACGGCTGAAAGCTATCAGAAGGAGGAGGAAGAAATATTAAATCATCTTTATTACATACGAAGGAAAAGTACATGTGTTTGCTTTTCCAGTGTTTGAGATAAACATACCAAAAAATGAACCAGTTGCAATTAACAATTTTAATTAAAATAGAATATTTTTCACTTTAGTAACTTTACAAGATTTTTAAAAATCTGAGAGTAATAGCTATTTCATAAAACCTTACCTAATACAGTGTTCTTATAAATAAAGAAAAAGAACACTCCAGATTTTCTAAAGCTTTACCTGGCATAAGAGGTAAAGTCTATGTAGAAATATTATCAAGTGCGTAGAGATTCTCAGGAAAACCTCAGGGGTATTGTGTGTGCCTTGTTTCATTTTGTTCTATGGGAACTATTACCAAAAATTGCGTTTTTTAAAAGATTTTTTATTTATTTGTTTGACAAAGATCACAAGTAGGCAGAGAGGCAGGCAGAGAGAGAGAGAAGGGGAAGCAGGCTCCCTGATGAGCAGAGAGCCAGATGTGGGGCTCCATCCCAGGACCCTAGGATCGTGACCTGAGCCAAAGGCAGAGGCTTTAAACCACTGAGCCACTCAGGTGCCCCCCAAAATTGCATTTTTAAAAGAGATTTTATTTATTTATTTGACAGAGAAAGAGGGAGACAGAGAGAGAGCACGCAGGGGAACATCAGAGGGATAAGGAGATACAGCCTCCCCACTGAGCAGGGAGCCCCAGGCAAGGTGCCATCCTAGGACACTGGGATCATGACAAGAGCCGAAGGTAGATGCTTAATCCAACAAAATTGCATTTTTGTTGAATTTATATAATTTTAAGGATTCTATTTCCATTTTAAAACATGGTTTCATTTTTCAGTAATAATTAACATAATCAGTATATTTTATAATGTAATTTACACTGATAATAAGTGCTCTTTCGGAAAATAGAGATTTATATGGAGAAAAGTTAAATTTTCCTTCAGCTCTCTCCACACACTCTCCCCCACTGTCAAGAGATAACCAGTTAGCATTGTGGTGACCCTCCTATTAGAATTTTCTATAGAAAAACAAAGAGTCATTATATGTTTCCTCCTACCCTTCTTTATAGTGTATTCAGGTAGTATTACACTACACATGTGGTTTGATACCTTGATTTATTTTATTTATTCCCTTAATGAACATGTTTTTTCATTTCTGTATTGTAGTCCTCATTTTTAATGGCTGCCTTTTCTATACCAATAAACTTTATATATCTTACGTTGATGAGCATTTGGGAATGTCCGTGTGTTTTTGTAATCGTATTGTAAGGAAGTATAAAAATATTTGTGTACCATAGCTAAAATATTTTAGAAAAAATACAATTATCCAAATATATATTATACTATATTTTTATAAATGAAATGGATGGACCAAAGGGCAAATATATTTCAAGCTTGGCAAAAATCAACAATTAGATATCTAAAAAACTTAATAAACAGGTATAGTTCTACCAATAGCACTTTTCATTTCAAAACGACATATTACCAATTCCCTTAAATTTTGCCAATGTAGTAGACAAATAATGGTACAATATCCTTCTTACAAAATTTTCAATGGAATATATTTTCATGTTCATCGACCTTTCACATTCCTTTCATTTATGAATTGCTTGCTTACATTTATACATGGTTCACTATTGTAGAAGTTCTTTGTTTAACATGAAAATTTTTAAAAAATTGGTACTTTATATTTGTGGCAAATATGTTCTTTTAGTTTGTTGATTTTAGATGTTTGCTGAACATACATATATATCTCATTTTTACACAGGGAATTACCCATCATTTCATGTCAAATTTGTGACATGTCAAATTTCATGTCCAAAACTGTGATCATAATCAGTAGGAAGAATATCAAATGTTTAATTGTAAAAACTCAAGTTTTCTTTTAAAAGCTTAAAATTGAAATTCTAAATTATGTTTACCAATCATCTAATAAGTTGATTTCCACATAATAGAAATAATTATGGAGATACATACATAAAAGCTATATGTATATGTACTAATATTTGATTAACTCACTAATGTGTACATACATAAAAATATGTATTTAAATAAATATATGCAACTTTTCTTGTGGCTTTATTACAAAGCATGAAATGTGAAAATAAAAGAAGGAAGGGGAGAAACAATGAAGTGAAAATAGAATGGAGGTAGAGAAAGAAATTTTGTTGCTGTAGATATTTTCACTTGAAATTTAACATAAATATTGATTTGGGAGTGCCTGGGTGTCCCAGGGCTAAGCATCACCTTGGGCTCAGGTCAAGATACTAGAGTCCTGGAATTGAGCTCCACCTTGGGTCCCTGCTCAGTGGGGAGTCTACTTCTCCCTCTCCCTCTGCCCCTGCTCAAGCTCATGCTTTCTAGCTCACTTTCTCTCTCAAAAAATAAATAACATTTAAAAAATATATTGATTTGGTTGGCGAAACCATACGATCATTTCAAAATTGAGAATGTATTAGTTTTTACCTCATTTCTATAATATTTCAGAAAAGCTACAACTGTACCATACAATGCATGCATAACTTCTGAGCAGGTCCCTTAAGAGTTCACAAAAAGCACATACAAGTAATTCCATTCTAGATGTTATTCAACATCTTGTTTGCTCTGTCTCTCTCTCTCACACACATACACACACAGAAGAATCTAGCACATCCATACCATTCATCAGAGAGTTAACATAATTAGAGGCTGGATGTAACATTATTTTTAGTTTGCTCTTGAATCAACATTTTGACAGGTTTTCCCACAATAGAGAGACACTGAATTTCTGAAATATTCATTTATATTTTCTTAAAATAAAATAAAATAAAATATCTTTATCATTCTGAAATTAGATGGCTGTTTAAACATGAAGTTCTTTTTAATAATCGGGTTTCTAAAAAAAGTGAGATTCCAGTTTTCAAGGATAAAGATATTTTCATTAATGTATTTAGTATTTTTTTAAAGATTTTATTTATTTATTTGACAGACAGATAGTACAAATAGGCAGAGAGGCAGACAGAGAGAGAGGAGAAAGCAGGCTCCCTGCTGAGCAGGGAGCCCTATGTGGGGCCTGATCCCAGGACCCTGGGATCATGACCTGAGCTGAAGGCAGAGGCTTTAACCCACTGAGCCACCCAGGGGCCCCTATTTTTGGTTTTAATAAAAGGTTTTCAAAATCAGAATTTTCTAGGACATTTTTTAACATTTACTAAAAGGCAATTTGTTTCTTGACTTTGGTATAACTATTTTAAAAATAACATTGAAAGTGCTTCCATACATTGAATTGATCTGGCTGTATTTTAATTTAAATGATTAAGTTAAATTAAGTTAAAAAACAAGTTAATTTAAGAAGAAAACAAAACAAATAAGCAAATCATACAGTTACAGCATTTGTTTGACTAAGCATTTTTGTGGACAATTTGCTTAATTAAATGCATCAGTCAAGTTTTGTCAAAATGTATACAGAGGGAAAGCTTTATTCTGGTTCTTAACTGTCAAAAATATGATTTAGAACCAGACAGTAGACAGTTGCAGAGCCAACTACAATGTGGAGGCCAAAATTTTCCATGTATCTCTTTTGACCCTGTAAGAATTACACAAAAGTTATGTATATGGCAATTTTTACAGAGAGCCTGAGTTGATTTGTGGATGCTTTCTTCCATTTAACATATAATTGCATTTGTATCAGTAACCCAGTGATAAATTGCACTCCTAAATGATTGATGTTATGTTTAAAGGAATGTATTACTGGAAACTATAACATTATCTAATTAGCTATTTAACTTACTTTTAATTATATTGCTAAATGCTTTAATCAGTAAAGTCCAATGGAAAAAAATATGCTTAAAAAGTTTTTGTTTTGTTTTGTTTTAACCTCAGTTATCGTGCTAAAAATGGAGAGATTTTGCTTAGTAGAGAAAAAGACCAAGACATGGGAAATGTTAACAATACAAATGCAGTGGAGCGCCTGGGTGGCTCAGTGGGTTAAAGCCTCTGCCTTAGGCTCAGGTCATGGTCCCAGGGTCCTGGGATGGAGCCCCACATCTGGCTCTCTGCTTGGCGGAGAGCCTGCTTCCTCCTTTCTCTGCCTGCGTCTCTGTCTGCTTGTGATCTCTGTCTGTCAAATAAGTAAATAAAATCTTTAAAAAAAATACAAATGCAGGATAGTCCATAAGACTATTACATATTTTATTCAGTTAATATTGCCTTGGGCTTTGGGAAGCAGCTGTGGGAAAATAATCTGGGGCAAAGAAGGCATATTCTTGAACTCACTTTTTTTTTTTTTCTTTAAGATTTTATTTATTCATTTGACAGACAGAGATCACAAACAGGCAGAGAGAGAGGAGGAGGCAGGCTCCCTGCCAATCAGAGAGCCCGACATGGGGCTGGATCCCAGGATCCTGGGATCATGACCTGAGCTGAAGGCAGAGGCTTTAACCCACTGAGCCACCCAGAGGCCCTTGAACTCACTTTTATACCATGAGTTAATGTGCTATAACAAGGAACAGAGTATTAACATTAGATGTGTAATGGGTATTAGCTGAATAAATTGGAACAACCTTCAGATGTAAGATCTGGTAACCGGGTAGGATGCCGCACCAGGGAACTATCCACTGTCCCAGGAGGCTTGGACGAAATGAAGCTTCTGTACTACGGATAGGCAGAACCTCCACAAATGCCCCGGCTCCACGGCAAGCACACTCCTAATGAAAAGTGTTCCTGATCAGGGATTAAATAACACTGTTCTTGCTCACTTGTGTCAGCACACATCAATTTCATGTTTCCTTTTCTGAGGCCTCAGCCAGTCTGCCATTAAAACCTCTTTTTCACCTTCTTCGGGCTCTCCACTCTACTGTTCAGCTGCCTTGGTGACATTCGACTCAACATGCCTCAAGTCCCTGGTGAGTTGTGGACAATAACAACAGAGATACCAGTCTGGGGACTTGAGGTTGGGGTGGAGGCAGGGGCTAAAAGCTGGTGACCAAACACAAGCCACATGAGTCTTTGTGGACCCCAAGGGCAGGGCTCAGAGACTCGCTAGGATAACCCTAGGGCACTGGAGGGGAGCTTTCACAGAAGGGGGGGCGGTTGAGATACTGACTTCAAGACAAAGTGTATCAATAAGAATAACAGTAAACACAGACACAGAGGCAAGCAGCTACGCTCAGTGGGTTGAGAGCATAACACAGTATAATGCATTACATTTTAAACACGTTGAATTTAAGGAGTCAGGATAACAATTAAAAATGTTCAACTGTTGGGGCACCTGGGGGGCCCAGCCAGTTAAGCTTGGGACTCTTGGTTTGGGCTCAGGTTGTGATCTCAGGGTGGTGACATGGAGTCCTGAGTGCAGCTCCCTGCTCTGCATAGCGTCGGCTTGAGATTCTCTCCCCCTTTCCCTCTGCCCCTCCAGCAGAGTGCCTGCGTTCTCTTTCCATCGTCCCCCCTGCCCCATTCTCTCCCTCTCTCTGAAATAAATAAATAAATCTTCAACCCTCAGTTGGATTCAGGAGTAGAATATAGACTAAAACCAAGGGAAGGGCATGAAGTAGTGCAGGGAGCATCTACAGAGAGGAGAATGAATGCAGAAGTTGGAATATCAGTGGCCACTGAAGAAATGTTGGAGAAGGACGCTGCGGAGTCCCACAGAGAGGGGCTCTCTGTATCTCTTCAAGGAAGAGATAACTGAAGAAACTGAAGAAACTGACTAACCTGATTACCACTTACCACTGCTTTGAGGGTAAGGAAACTTAACTACAGGAGAGAGGAATCAAGCAGGTGAATGCACGCACGAGTGTACATGTGCACCTATCTCCTTGGGCCAAGCTTTCAAAGCCCTGTTTAAATCTCATTTTTCCATGAGTTACTCCACATATTCAAAAATACACTAAAAAAATAAAGCCTCTAGCCTAATCTCCATTTAGCAGAGACTAAAATCTTCAGCCTGCTCTATATGTTTATTAGTTGTGAACAGAAAAATATTAGCAAAACAGCTTACGTTTGTGTTTATTTTCCATTCCCTTACCTTTGTGCTTTAACCCAAAGTCTGTGTATTTAAGTAAAATTAAATCCACTATAGGATTTTTTTTTTAAGATTTTATTTATTTATTGACAGAGACCACAAGGAGGCAGAGAGAGAGAGAGAGAGAGAGAGAGAGAGAGGAGGAAGCAGGCTCCCCGCCAAGCAGAGAGCCCGATGCAGGGCTCAATCCCAGGAACCTGGGATTATGACCTGAGCTGAAGGCAGAGGCTTTAACCCACTGAGCCACCCAGGCGCCCTTAGGATTTTTTTTTTAAAGAATGCAAAATACAAGACAAAGTTAGCAGTAAAGACAAAATAATTGCTTTAAATGAACAATGACAGGGAATATTTTTTATCTATATTTAGGAACAAAAAAAATTTTATGACTTGGTGATTGGCTGAACATGAAAGGTAAAAGGGAGGGTAGTAAAAATAAGCATAAGCAACTGGCTATAGTTTCATTAAAAAAAATCTGGTAAGACGTTGAATACAGGTTAATGACTCAGAAAAGAGATCTTTATAAATTTGGGAACTAGAGCAATAAATAAGATAGTAGATAAGTAGATAAGATAACTTAGGGAGGGAGTATAGGGTTTTTTTTGGGGGGGGGTATAGATTTTATTTAAAGAGCTCCATATGGCAGTTTTCAAGTAAGCTCACTATTCTTTGTAAGTCCTCCATTTTGCTTTCCCCTTGAAGGTGGGCTGTACTTAGGTACTCACTTCTAATGGACTTGATGTGATAGTAATGAGGGTCTGTGATTTCCAAGTGTTGTTCATTAACAAGACACTGCAGCTTCAGTGTCCCTCTTAATAACCCATTCTATGCAAAGCCAACCACCAGAGAACACTAGACCAGCCCAATAGAGAGATCCAGGAAAAGAACTGAGCCCTCTTCTGACAAGTAAGGCAGGCAAGTAAGGAACCTTGGCAGCTGACGCTCCAAACACCAGAAAGCCTTCCTTTCAGTAACCACAAAACTATGAGAGATCCTGAGCCAGAATCAGCTACTTAAACTACTCCCAAATTCTTAACCTAAAAGAAACCACGGAAGATAATAAACATTTACTGTTTCAAGCCATGGAGAAATGTTCAAAGGATGGACACTGAAACCTGTACACAGATACTAAAGAATTATCAAATCAATAAAAGAAAAATATTATAAATGATCCACAGATAGTCTAATATCACCATCCCTTTGTTCAAATATCACTTGAGCCACCAGATTTTATACATACATACGTGTTCATGCATATAATTTTATAGTTATATATCATTTAATTTATGTATAAATATGTATAAATATAGTCTTCAGCACTGAAAAATGATTACTAATAGGTGCTAAAAACATTTTTTTCTGCATGCAAATAATCATAAGAGGAGGAAAAAAAGGCTTTTTTGAAAACTTTAAAATGAAAAGGAAAGAGATCTGGTTTCCTATAAGAAAGAAGTAAAATTATTTGCAAATCAAAGAAAACGATTTTATTTTTTATTTCTTTAAAATATTTTCAGTAGTCTTTTTTTTTCTTTTCTCTGGTTAAGATTTTTGTTTATTTATTTGACAGAGAGAGAGACAGTGAGAGAGGGAACACAACCAAGGGCAAGGGGGTGGGAGAGGGAGAAGCAGGCTTCCTTCTGAGCAAGAAGTCCCACACAAGGATGGATCCCAGGACCCCGGGATCATGACTGGAGCCAAAGATAGACACCTAATGACTGAGCCACCCAAGTGCCCCAAAGGCAATGATTTTAAAGGCATTTCTTAATTACAGAGAGGGACACAACTATCTGGAAGTGGGCTAGTTTCTACTTATTGCTAATGACTTTAAAAAATACTTCATTACTTAAATGCTGCCCAAAAACATTTATAAAGCCAAAAAGCAAATGTAATTTACTTTCTTTAAAAGTACATCTGCTACCAGTAAACCTCTAATACACTGAATTTCAACATCTCTATTTCAGCAAAAAATACATATAATTTACATATTATAGTATTCAATAAAGTATAACACAGTGATAGATAAAACTGATATCCTAAAGGAATAACCAAAGGAAATTATGTTCTGAGGGCACAAAACAAAGCAAAATAAAATAAAACAAACAAACAAAAAATAATAAAATAATAAAAACCCTAAAAAACATGAAATTTAAAATTTCTGAAATTAGAGGAAAAAAGTACTAATGAGTGGAATATTATAAGACAGTTAATGCTCAGCTATACTTTTTACGGAGCTTCAGCATGAAGGTAACATTAATCTTACTTTTTGACGTTATCTATACAAAAATGGTGGCCTTCAAAGGAAATTGTCCACTCAGAGAATGTATAAAAAATGTAGCAAGTATTTGAATAAATGAATTTCTATCTCCTTGTTATAACTTTTCAACATTCAATAAAATTATATTCTACAGTATCTTTCAATGATGTTCATGAGGGATAAAATTTCTAAAACTGTGTCAAATTTCACATATCACAATTATCTGGTTTGTTTTCTATATGTCAAAAACTCAAACCTGGCTGTTCAAAATATTCTTAGGAGTAATATTTATAACTTCAAGATAAACAAAAATTCAGTAAATACAAACATAAAATGCAAAGAAATAAGGAAGTTATGCTAATGTAATTTTCAATATCTATTGATCACCTACAGTGAAGCCACTGGGAGTTATTAAACATAAGCCATGGATGTTGTTTGAATTTTCCCTCCACATTGGAGATTATCTCAGACCTAGGTGTCATTCTATTCAGAATTAATTTCAAAATACGGCAGAAGGAGCTTCAATGTTATCACATAAAATCCAGAAGATGGTAAAAATCCATGCATGTGATGATCAATTTTATGTGTCAACTTGACTGGGCTAAGGGATGCCCAAGTAACTGGTAAAATATTTCTGGGTATGTCTGTGATGCTGTTTCTGGAAAAGAGCATTTGATTCAGTACACATTTGATCAAAGAAGATCACCCTCACCAATTTAGGTGGGTATCATCCAATCTTTTGAGGGCTCAAAGAGAACAAAAAGGCAGAAGAAGTGTGAATTTGCTCTGAGCTTGAACTGGTAAGTCCACCTTCCGTGGCCCTCTGATATTGGTGCTTCTGGTTCTCAAGAAGTTGGACATGGACCAGGATTGACAACAGTGGCTCTCCAGACCTCAGGCCTCTGAACTCAGACTGAGACTTATACCACTGCCGCCCCCCCACCCCCCTGGATTATCAGGCCTTTGAGTTTGGACTGAAACTATGTCACTGGCTTTTCTATGCCTCCAGCTTGCAAATAGTAAATCATCGGACTTCTCAGCCTCCACAGTTACATGAGTCAATCCCTCATAATAAGATCTCTTGATGGTAATATACAAATATAACTTTTTACATATATAAATATATATGTCTCTATATATGGATCCATATGTATATGCAAAAAATAGGTATTTGATACATAAAATTTTGTAGTTTTAGAAATTATATTCCTCATCAATATAGTTCAAAATCAATTTGGAGAACACTGATTAATAATGTGACTGTTGCTAAGTCCCCAAAACCAAGAGATGGTATCCATCATTACTAAAAACAAATGGTTACAGGACACTGACAACTAGATCAGAAGAGTAAAAGTCTGGAGGAGGATAGGGCAGATGGGCTGATGATTCAGAGCAAAAGTACTGAGAATCTTCCTAAATGTTTCCATGGGACTTCAGAAGCTTGTAGTTAGAGAATGTGTATACTATGCAAGGCTTAAAATATTATGAAGCACAGTGAATTATATAGAAGAGATTAAAAAATTATGGAGGGATAAACATGTGCTTTGGTGCTTAAAAAAGATTTTTTGCAGGTAGCAAACTTGAGCTGGCGATTAAGCATGAAACAATATGTGAATATGGGAGGAAAAAATGGTAAAATATTCCAGGCAGAAATTCTGAGTGAAGAAAGATACATTCAGAGTTCTGAGGGAGGATTTCCAAAGAAATATCTGCATTTCCATGTTCATTGCAGCATTAATCTTAATAACCAACACATGGAAACAATCTACACATTTATTGATGGATAAATGGATAAAGAAGATGTGGCATATATATATACATATATATGTATAAATATACATAATGAAATATTATTCAGCATGTGAAAGAAGGAAATTCTGCCATTTATGACAACATGGGTGGATCTTGAGTATATTGTGCTAAGTGAAATGAGACCGGAAAGGAAAAAGACAAATACTGTATGATATCACTTATATGTAGAATCTAAAAGAGCCAAACTCAGAAACAAAGAGGAGAATAGTGGTTGCTAGGAGATGGGGTGAAAAATGGTAGGATGTTGGTCAAAGGATATAAACATTCAATCATGAGATGAGTAATTTCTGGGGAACTGGGCATCTAGTGTACAAAAGAGTGATTATAGTTAACAATGGTATTATATACTTAAAAGTTGCTAAGAGAGTAGATCTTAAATGTTCTTACCACAAAAATAAGTGGCAACTGTGTGAGGTGATGGAGAGGTTAAACTCTATTGTAGTAATCATTTTACAATGCAAAAATGCATCAAATCATCACACCGTACACCTTAAACTTACACAATATTATATGTCAATTAAATCAATAAAGCTGGGGAAAAAAGATATATTCACAAGAGAATCAGGAGCAGATGGCAGACAGAACTAAGCAGTAGTCAAGCCAAAAATATCATTACAATCAGATTCAGAATATAGTCCAAATTATATAGGACAGTATAAGATTACAATATAAAACATAATAATATTAATAAAATTAATCTTAAAAAGCATTAGCCAATAGATTATTTCAACAGTGAAAGATATTAAATAATAGAAAGAAAGATAAAAGAGTCTGGAATTAATGAGGAAGATACTGTAATAAGCTGTTTAGGGCGGGATGACGATGATAACTGCGAACACTTACGGAATGCTTTCCATGTGCTGGTGCTTTAAAAGAACCATTTTGCTTCAAACCCAAATGATAAAAGCCTGGCAATATTATCATTCCCATCTAGAATACCAGGAAACTGCAGCTTAGCCAAAAAAGAATGGGAGGCATGAACAAGAAAGTTATGTAGGTAAGAAATGCAATGACCCTTCTTGAGTGTTACACAGAGAAAACAAAGGAAAGGTGCTTGTCTCGGGAAATGCAGAAGGTATTATTAGACTATCACACTAACAATAATATAATCTTACAGACTGTCATTCCATTGTGAAATTAAGCCTAACTCCTAAATATGAAATGTAAGTTAAGTATTCCATTTATTATGCCTGGCAAGGTCATTTTGTTTGGTTTTTAAATAGCATAAAATATTATTACTATTCTGACAATTTTAAGAAGTTCTTTCCTAACACTTTAATATTATATCACAAAAAATTAATATGAGAATTTTCTTTGTGTCAAAATCTACTGCAATAAGAGGGAAAATCACTAATTTTAAAATGTGGCATTAACTTTCAAATATAATTTTACTTATATTGCAGTGTATAAATATGTAATGTTCTTTATTTCAAATCAACAAATTTAAAGTTTATGTTATTATTTATGGTAGAACCAAGAAAACCTATAGTCCTACAGATACTTTTCTTTTCTCTCTCTCTCTCACTTTTTTTTTTTTTTAATTTTATTTTTACTTATTTGTCAGAGCGAGAGAGTACACAAGCAGGAGAAGGCAGGCAGAGGGCACAGCATCTCCCCACTGAGCAAGGAGCCAAATGTGGGTCTTGATCACAAAACCCTGGGATTATGACCTGAGCCAAAGGTAGAGACTTAACTGACTTGAGCCACACAGTGGTCCCTACAGTCCTACAGATTCTAATAAGAAGAAATACATGGGAAATTTAGTGAAGGATAAACATAAGTTTTGAATAAACAGTGGTGTCACAGATTAAAACTAAACAAAATTTAATTTTGAAGGAACTAAATTGTTAAACAGTGAATAAATGCTCTACTGCACAGCACACACCATTCAGAAATACGCTGAGCAGCCCTTACCCACACCCTTTCCTCCTCCCCCCCCACCACACACAATATTCACTGCAAAGAATAAAGAGCTTTCAGTAGCTTATCATTTTTGTTTGTTTGTTTTATCCTAAAAAGGAGTAATACTAAGACATTTCTTTCTAACTCAGTAGCACACATCCTCTGCAGAAGAGACCTTGTAATAACCTCTTCTGTAATCTTCAACTCTGAAGATACATACAACAGTGTTTATAAATCCTTTATCCACAAGCTCTACAACAGCGTTAACATATACACTAACCCGATCAGTGCGGGACTGATGTATTTTTTATGTATTTCACCGACAAGTAGAACAATACATGAAGCCATAAAGAGCCTGACCAAATCCATCATCTCCACATTGTTACATTCTCTAGCCAAAGTTCCCTCTCTCTTATTCAATCCGCTGGAATGTATTTGTTAGGAATATTTGTAAATTGACCATGCTGCTTACAAAATGAAATGCTTATCCTTTATTTTATTCCAAGTGAAAACTTTTATTAGCCATGTTTTCAATCAAATAGATTTTCATTAAGAAATTGACTAACACTAAATATTAACAGTAAATCCTGGCTTGAAGACTGGGGATCTTTAAATATTTAGTCATATAAGTAAATGAAGGAAATGTACTAACCAACCAAATACCTCAACCTATGGAAGCCCAGATATTTACCAAATACTTGAAATGTGGGATAGGAAGAGTAGCCTGCTATTTTTTTTTCCCTGTAAAACACTGATGACAATTTTCCACCCAAAGCAGAAAAAAATAATCAGAATGAGAAAAAAGTCTAGCCAAATGAAACTATAAATGCTAGGCAAAACAAAACAAAACAAAACAAAAAACAGCACCCATTGGATAATTCTGGACACTAACAAGATCCACTGAGTCACACAAAGTGAAATCTGTTGGGTTAGTTCAAAACTGAGCTCTCATCTACCACCTCTAGCTTTGAGATGAAGCCACCAGAAGAATTTTGAATACACAGATTTTTATCTTCTTTTCGGCAACAATAAGAAACAATACAAATAGGGGCGCCTGGGTGGCTCAGTTGGTTAAGTGACTGCCTTCAGCTTAGGTCATTATCCTGGAGTCCCAGGATCAAGGCCCACATGAGGCTCTCTGCTCGCCAGGGAGTCTGTTTCTCCTGCTAACCTCTCTCCTCTCATGCCCTCTTGCATTCTCTTTCTCTCTCTCAAGTAAATCAATAAAATCTTTAAAAAAAAAAAAAAAAGAAAGAAAGAAACAATACAAATATTCTGAAAGGCAGAAAAGCAATTCACACACTTACCATCCTAAAACCTTATAAACTGAATTCCAAAACACATTAAAAAAAAAAAATCACAGGAAATAGGTGATGAAATCTAGACCAAGGATTTTCTGAGTATGTTAGAAAATTGTCATGAAATGCCAGAGGGCACATAGAGCACTCTAGTGTATTTGTCCATCTTAAGCACAAAATAAACCAGTGAGGTTTGTAAAACACATTTTCCCACTTCCAAAAAAAATTAATAGAAAGTATTTATAGAATTCATTTTCAGGAACACAAGGCAAGTTTCTTGAAATTGGTTAAAATCAGTTACAATCAATCATCCACCCCAATGCTTCCTCAAATAATTAAACAAATAAATTGTAAAATAAACAGGAATTTTCAATGCAGTGGTTGAGAAACCCATCTTTTATCATGCTTCAATGGTCAATATCAATTCTCTATATCACTTCATTTATTCATTCAACAAATACATATTTGCAAATAAAACTGAAGTGCCAGACATTGGTCCAGGTTGTAGGTATTCAAGGGTCAATAAAATATTGATTCATGACCTCATGGAATTTACAGTACAGATGGGGGGTAAGGGATAAACATTAAAAACAAATGCATACATAATTAAATAATCCCCCAATAACCATGAGAAGTATGATGGGGGAAAAATAGGATAGATGGAGAGAAAATAGCAGTTTCACCATCTTGAACAACATGTCTATCTCTGGTGTACCCAAGGAAGTTGAGATTGTCCAAAATGATATTAACAAGAGTATTTTTTTAAAGATTTTATTTTTATTTTTTTTGACAGAGATCACAGTAGGCAGAGATGCAGGCAGAGAGACAGAGGGAGGGAGGAAGCAGGCTCCCTGCTGAGCAGAGAGCCCGATGCGGGGCTCCATCCCAGGACCCTGGGATCATGACCTAAGCCAAAGGCAGAGGCTTTAACCCACTGAGCCACCCAGGCGCCCCAATAAGTGTATTTTTAAAATTACTAAAACATAAATTTAAAATCTCATAATCTTCTATGTTACTGAAAATGAATTATCTCATTGTCTTGCTCAAATTCTTCTCTTCCTTCCTTTTCTTTATTTTATGTTTGTTCATTATAAGAAATGTACTCTTTAAATCCCATCCCCTATTTCCTCCAACCCTCTACTCAGTTCCCCTCTGGTAACCATCACTTTGTTCTCTATAGTTAAGAGTCTGTTTGCTGGTTTATTTCTCCCTCTCTCTCTCTCTCTTTCCTTGCTTGTTTGTTTTTAATTTCACATGAGTGAGATCATATGGTTTTTATTTTAGTCTTATTTTGCTCAGCATTATACTCTCTAACTCTATCCATATTGATACAAATTATTAATGGCTAAATAATATTCCATCACATATTTATTACATATATTAGGTATATCATATATCATATATGATATATCACTTCTTCTTTATCCATTCCATCTATAGATGGACACTTAGGCTGCTTCAATAGTCTGGTTATTGTAAATAATGCTTCAGTAAACATAGGAATGAATGTATACCTTTGAATTAGTGTTTTTGTATATCCTGGGTAAATATCCAATAGTTTGATCCCTGGATTATAGAGGTGTTCTATTTTTATTTTATTTATTTATTTAGGAACCCCCATACTATTTTCACAGTGGCTACATGAGTTTGCATTGTCTTTATTCCTTTCTCTTTATTCTTTGCATATCTATCATTGATTTTTGATTTATGGTTACCATTAGGTTTTTATAACATCTTTTGTATATAGCAATGTATGTTAAGTTTATGAATGCTTAATTTTAAACCCATTCTTTCCTCCTCTCCCATGCAATGTTTTAGGTATATGGTGTTATAATTTACATCCTTTTATTTTATGAATCCCATGGCTGATTTTTGTAGAAATAATTATTTTTGCTCCCTTTTTTTTTAAACTTTTCATACTCTCTCTTATGATCTTTCCTTTCCACTCAGGGAGGCCCCTTTAATATTTCTTGCAGGGCTTGTTTATGGATGATGAACGCCTTCTGTTTTTTTGTTTGAGAAACTCTTTCTCTCTCTTTCTATCCTGAATGACAGTTTTAGGGGATAGAGTATTCTTGGAAGGAAGATTTTTTTCACTTTCAGAACTTTGAATACATCATGCCACTTCCGTCTGGCATGCAAAGTTTCTGCTGAAAAATCTGTTGAAACCTTGTGTAGTTTCCCTTGTATGTTTCTTGCTGCTTTAATTTTTTTCTTTATCACTACTTTTTGCCATTTCGATTACCATGTGACTTGGTGTGGACCTCCTTAAGTAGAATTTTTTTAGAGACCTCTGTGCTTCCTGGATGCGGATATCTATTTCCTTCCCCAGTT
>RCUC01044709.1:0-22939 GCA_003697995.1 Taxidea taxus jeffersonii | reverse complement strand
GGCTTGGTGATAAGGAATGCATTGTGCTGGGGCTGCAAGGCAGAGTCAGGCAGGGTGGGAGGGGCAGGAAGGTGGAGGTGGCTTTTGTAGCAATCAGTCAATCAACCAAGCAAGCAGCCGACCAACCCATCAAGCCGGAGACAAGCTGTATTTGGCAATGAAGGGACCTCCGGGAGGTGTTGGTAGGTGGCTCCAAAGGCCCCAGGTGCAAGGCTATAACCTGTCAGGGGAGCTCTCTGAAGCAGGGTGCTGTCTTTAGAGAGAGAGAGCTTGGAAATCCTGAAGGAGGGAACAGTAGGTTGATAGGATGGAAGATGCAGGTGGGTAGGGGGTTCCCCTTGGAACAGAGGGGACAAACTTCCACCACAGTAGCGGGACGGAGAAGGTGAAGGTAGAGACATAGGAGAAAAGAGGAAAGCTGAGGGGGTCCTGGCTTGGTCTTTACAATAAAAAAGGAGCTGAGGGCATCAGGTTAAAGGCATGAGAGAGTGAGTGGGGTCTTGAGAAAGGAAAGCAAGAGACACAGAGAAGTGTTCTGAAGTTGCAGGTGGCTCTCCTGGAGAAGGAGGGCAGGAAGCCCAGGGATGCCCACACATGAGGGGCACCTCGGGCCTCTTCAACTCCTCCTCATGATGCCACAGAACTTATGTGTTGCATTTAGCGGTCCCCAAAGGGCCTGTATTCTCAGGAGAGAGCTTCACTGTGATTTTAGTAGTATCCGCATTGCTTGCTTTCCTACCTGGTCGACGCTGCCAATCCCTGCTTTCCTTCCCTTCTCATCAAGCGCTCATGACAGAGGGCAGCCAAGTGGGCAGGGGAATATGTGGGGTAACAGCACCATCCTGCCCAGACTGGGAGCACGGCCCATCTCTGCCCCTAGGACACTGAGAATGCAGCCAGGCCCGAGGGTTATTTTTAATCCCAAAGATGCAGCATTTGAGAGCAAACAGCCCCCGCTCTGGGAGGACCTGCCAACTGAGCATGGGCCTGGAGGCCTCCGAGGAGGAGGGCGGCTACTTCCTGTGGTGCAGGCCCCTCCAGAAACCTTAGCTGGGCTGCACTGCATAGTATTTTTACACAAGCTGACTTGCTGTGCCCTCTGGGTGCCCCCCGGGTCCGATGAGGATGCATGCACCCATGCACCATGACCTTTAAAGCCAGTCTGGGCCTAACCTGAGCCTGGTGTCCCCCTGGGGCTGCCCATCTCATGTTGCCTGATGCTCCTGACTGCGACACCTGCTTGCTGCCTTCATGCCCACTCCGGCCCCGGCCCCGGCCCCGTTCCCGGCTGAGGGCGGCCTTGTAGCACCATTTTCTCTTTCTTTTTTTCTCTCTTCCCCTTCTTTCCTTCCTTTATTCTCTGTAACACAAATAATTATTGTTGAGAGATTAGGAAATTGAGAGTCACAAAAAGAAAAGAAAAACCCCTAGAGCCACCTCCCCCACCCCCGCCCCTGCTCCCCTGAAACTTCCACTGTGAGTGGGAGAGGATAAGCACCTGTTGATGTTTGGTGGGCATTTTTCCTGACTTTTATCTATGCAGATTTACACATAAGGTATGTGTGTATGTGTGTATTTTCAAAATACAGAATCCCACCCAAGGCCTGGCACTGAGGAAGCCAGGAGAGCTCATTTGGGAAGAGGACTAATGTTATCTCCTCATGAGGGCTACAGGCTCTGTGCCAGGAGGTTGTGAGGTCATTAGAGGGGAACAGTTAGCCCAGTGCCTGGCTCCACAGCAGCATTCAGTCCAAGCGACTTTCTCTCCCTCCTCATCTTTCCCAGCAGGACTCATTTTGCCTATGTCCAGCTTTGTTTCAGGGGTCACCTGATTAAGAAGATAGACTCTGGAGTCCACAGCCCTTGGGTCTGAGCCCTTGCTCTACTCTAACTGCATGGAGTTGGGCAAGTGGCTGAACTTCTTCATGTCCAGTTTCCTCCTTAGTAAAACAAGGAAGAAAATGGGATCCATGTTACGGGCCTGGTGTGAGAATTCAGTGAGCGAGCCCATAGTCAGAGCTCACTAAACATGAGCTCTTATTCTGTTGTTGTTGTTGTTATTACTTCAACACTTATGGAATACCCATGTTTCAGGTGCTGGTTGAACTGCTTGTATGATTCAGAGTAAATTAACTTACTTTTTCTTACTTCATTCAGATGGATGTTCAAGCCCGTTGGGGAAGGAGGTGGGGAGTAACTCCAGGTGCTTGGATATCAGAAGATGTAACACATTTGTGTTATGGAATCGCTGGAGCTCATTAACACTTTGGAAAGATGTTAAAGCCATGTTGTTTTCACTGGGACTCTCATGCACACATGAGAGTTGAAGGCAGGTCCTGGGGATGCGGGGGTTCACCATGCTGTTCCTACAACTTTCGTGTGTGTTTGAAAGCTTCTGTAATAAAAAATTTACATGTGTGTAAATCTCTAGCTCCATATCACTGCTTTACTTTCATACTTTCTCTTAACATACTTTTCCACAATGTTCATGAATCTTTCTTGTTACTCAAGACAATAAAACCACTAAAAATGCATCCCCCTGGAGACCCAGTAGTGTTGACAGACACCACCGAGGGCCTATGGTAGGGTCTTGGCTCTGGGCTGGTCTTCCCCCATCGCACCGATGACATGCAGAATTCCCGTCTGACAGGTGTTGGGACAAAGAGCAGACACACTCTGGTACCTGGTGCCAGTCACTTTCCCTCCCGTTATTGGCTTCCAGCCCTTATTGTGGGTCACACTTGTCCTATCCATGCCAATGCCCAGCACTTGGCATGCCTCAGTAACAGTCTGAGAGCAAAAGAGGTGAAAATTAGGACATGCATCCAGATCCATGCCAGAACTTTCTATCTCGAGGTTAGGGGTCCCTGACATCTTTGCCTTCCCTCTGCTAGGCCAGTCAGCAGGCTGCTCACCTCCTCTCTCTGGTTTTGTCGATGACACAGCTGTCACCTCCTTGTCCCTGTGTAGAACTGAATTCACCTTGTTTTTTGTGATTCTCCAGAGGCTTGGGCTGGTTTTGTTGCTACCACCATGATTATTAGTTACAGCTTCCAGTTATTGAGTGATGACTGGCTGCCAAATGCTTTGCATGTCTACGTGTTGCCTCATTTAATCCACACAACAGCCAAGAGGTAAACACTATTATCCCATTTTTCAGATGGAGAAACTGGAATGTAGAGAAGCTGACTGACATATCCAGGGTCACAGAGCTCCTAAATGGAGATTCAAGTTCCAGGCTGTCTGATTCCAAAGTTCATGTTCTTAACCCTATGCTAACTAGAGGCTTCCCCCGCCCCCCGCCCCCACTGCCCCATCCCCAGAAAGAAGAGAGGGCAACCCAGAGGCAGAGGACTGTCAGATAACAGAGTGACTCTGGCCTTTAGCATACATGGGTTCCCTTCAGCTCTAACACCCATCAGCCTGTGACCTTAAGCAACCCACCTACCCCTCTGAGCCTCAGTTTCCTCATCTTAAGATGGGGACCACAAAGCACAGGTCAGAGTGAGCAAGCTCCTGGAGATGGCAAGTGGAAAGCACCAGCCAGTGACTAACCAAAGCAGTTTCTGGAAAATAAAGGTGTTCTCCCTGTATTCCCGGTGGCAGGACAAGGAAGGAGGAGAAAATGTGACTGTGCAGGGAAGGAGCCCTGTTTGTCTTCTGGAAACTGGCGGGTGTATTTTGAGAGCTGTTTGGCCTCTTTGTGGCTCCTGGGCTTCCCAGACCCCTTGCTGAGGGTGTGGTCCTCTTACTCCTCACCCTCCTCCCTGCTCCTTCTTCCTCCTCCCTCTCACCCAGGCAGAATTTCCAAAGTCTATTCTTCCCTGCCTTCCTTGCCCACAGCCTCCCACTGGCTGCAGGTGGCCTGTACCTCCCGCAGGTGGCTTCTTCATGGAGAAGCTGGACCGCGGGTCCTGTGAGCCACCTTGCTTAGAAAACTAAGACTTGCTTCAGTGCATTCCTGACCCCCCAGGGACACATGCGTGCAGAGACACACACACTGTCATAGTGACACACATAGACACTCAAAGACATGTAGACCCAGAAATATACACATAGATACAGAGACACAGATACATAGATACACACAGACACACATACAGCCTGTCTGACACTCTCCAGCCACACAGGTGCTCGCCCCAGCTGCTCCCAACCCTTGGGCCCAGCCTCCTGCCCAGTGGCCCCCACTCCCGAGTCCTGCCTCTTTGATCTAATAAGGGTAGGTGAGAAAGGATTGTGAGATTCCAGAGATATTTCCCTGTGCCCCTCCTAAGGCGCTTCCAGCTGACCCTTCAGCTCTGGGCAAGCCTCCAGGGCTGGCGGCCCCCAGCTGAGTCATGCAGACCAGGCTTCTTAGGGCCTCAAGTCACATATCTAGCCTGGTCCACCTCGCAGCCTTTCAAACAATCACAGGCCGTCCTCGGAGTCAGCAAAAGTTCCCACAGAAACTCCATTTGGTGTGGATTTAATTCCAGGGTGTTTTTAAAGCCTCATCTGGAGGTAATTTGGAATTTAAATTATCAGGATAGAGGATATTTTTAACAGAAGAAGGGCTTGAAATAGTTATATCCTGTCAATTATTGATCAGCCATTTCCAAAGCATTAAAAGAAGTAAGACCTGTTTTCCCAACTATGTTGGAAAAATGCCCTTCAGGATTTGGTCATTATCAGCGTAACTGATGTAAATTGTTCCACGACACTCGGGAATAGTTCCATGACACATTTCGTGGATTTTCTAAATTAAGTCATACTAAGACTTACATATGGACCTACGAGGACCTCAGAAAATTCAATCCCAGCCACTTTTGGGGGCCTTCACTTCCTGCCATGCAGAACTCTGAGGCCTTTAGGATTCCAGAACCTGGGGGATTCCAAGAACCTTGGCAGAACCTGGATCGGGTTCATCCTGGTCAGTGCTAAGTTGTTCATCATCCAAGCCCTGGTGGACATGTTACCTGCTGCTGCTCACAGCATCCTCCCCAAATCAAAGGCCATAGGGGGCGTCCAGTCCCTAGCCATCTCCCTCCTTTATCTTAGCCATTCCCCAAAGCCCTGCCACCTCCAGGGTGCCCGTGGTGGCCCAGCACTCATGTGTCCTGTCAGCCCTCAATGACCTCTGAGCTCTGGTACTCTCCCCAGCCCTCTCCATCTCTAAGAATTAGTGTTAAGTCTCCCAACCCTTAGAAAATCCAAGAAAGGCCTCTAACTTGCCCCTGGGGCAAGAGAAACCTGGCCCCTACAAAACCCAAGGGCCTCTGGAGAGGAAGAGGGGAAAATACCTCACATTCTTTTCCAGTGAGCTTGCAGAAGAAAAACAGACATGGTTAATTTCTCAATTGCTGTAGTCCCTGCCTTAGTCAATAATTACCTGATTTACTTAGAAATCCATACTCTTTGGGGAGTAGACAGAACTGCGGGCCAAAAACAAACAAAAAAACAAAAACAGAAGTCCTTTTTGAATAAAGGTTAAGAAATTTCTTGGCTTCTGTAATTCTCAGTCTCTCTAGAATACTCCTGTTTGGACAGAGATGGGTTCAAACCCACACAAAGAGACCATTTTGTAGCTTGGTTGCGTTGTCGTTCCTCTTTGGGGGAAAGTTGCACCCATGAGATTGAGATAAATGATACTGAAATGCAAGTAAATGAGGGTGAGCCTCAACACACACCCCAGACCATGGAAGATGGCGGAGCTCATGGTCAAGGGAAATGGCGTGGAATCAAATAGACCAGAGTCTGCCTTCCGGCTCCATCACTGTTCAGCCGCATGACTTCAGGTAAGTGATGTCACCTCCCTGAGCCTCAATTTGTTCCTTTCTGAAACGGAGACGATCGAGTGCCTCCGAGGACTGTGTGAAAGTTAAATGACAGCCCAGGTGGCGGCCCTCCTGTGAGGCACACCCTCTGCTCCCAACACTTGTCAGGCTCCCATGATCTAGAGGAAATGAAAATGACACAGCTGAGATGGAAAAACAGCACGAACATGTCTGTGGGCCAGCCTGCCACGGATTCTATACATTTCCTCCCAGGGGCCCCAGGGGGATGGTGGTTAACTTTCTCTTCACTCTGTTTCATTCTTCCCAGCCGCCTCCTCTGCTCCTATTCCTTGAATCATTTCCTAAAATAAACAAGCTGCACACAAGCCCTTATCTCAGACTCTGCTTTTGGGGGAAAGTCTGGGTTAAGACAACTGGAAGGAGACCAAAAAATTAAAAAAAAAATAGAAAAAAAAAGGGGGGGAGGGGAGGGCAGTGTTGGTAAATAGAAAACAAAATATGGCAGAAATTTGTTAAAATATATCAGTTACTATAAGAAATGTAAACAGAATACCTATCAAAAGACCATTCGATTAGGTTAAACAAATGGACAAATTTCTGAGGTGCACCTAAAGCAAAACCACAAAAAAAGACTGAAAATAGATGTCAGAAGAAGGTATACCCATCCAGTGTAAACCAAAACATTTATGGGCTGAATTGTGACTCCAAATATTATATTTCCATTCTAACCGCCAGCACCCCAGAAAGTGACCTTATTTGGAGATAGTCATTGCAGATGGAATTAGTTAAGATGAGGTCAGACTGGAGTAGGGCGGACCCTTCATCCAATGTGGCAGGTGCCCTTACAACAAGGGGAGACACACAGACACAGAGGAAGACAGACAGCCACGTGGCAGTGGAGGCAGAGACTGGAGTTACAATGCCACCACCACGGAACGCTGGGGGCTACCAGGAGCTGAAGAGGCAAGGAGGGGTCCTCTCCTACAGGATTTGGAGGGAGCACTGCCCTCCCAACACCTTGATTTTTGACATTTAGTCTTCAGAGCTGTGAGAGAATAAATTTCTAAACGACCCAGTCTGTGGTCATTTGTTGCGGCAGCTCCAGGAAATGAGTATACATGTCTCACAATATTTATATGAGGCCAAATAAAATTTAAGACCAAAGTATTATTAGGAATAAGTGAAGATAGTACTTAAGTATAAAAGCAACATCCCATGAAAAATATATAACCATTATGAATTGGTATGCACTTGACATGAGTAAATTGGTAAGCTACTTTACAGGAATTGATTAATTAGTATTTATAGTAAAGTTGTTTAATATACTTTTGTCAGGAGTTGATGGATCAAGCAGCCAAAACAAGGAGGGAAGATATGTAAGACATGAAGAGTATTTAGTAAACCTGACCCAGTATTAATGTATGCAAGCCTGCATTTGAATGGAGGATATATATCCTTTTCAAGCAAGTTGACTATTTTAGCAAAGGAAGTTTCTACAAATTTTAAATAAATTATAGCATACAAATTATATATATATATATTACAAATTATATATGAATATATATATTTCAACTGAACTGAAATCAAGAGTCAGACACTTAACCAACTGAATCATCCAGGTGCCCCACAAATTATATTTCCTCTCCATGATGCTATCAAATTAGAAACTAACATATTCCTAAATGTATTGTGGATTAAAGAGAAAATCTTTTAAAAAACTATAAAATGGTTAGACGAATAACTATGAAAGGACTACATAAGCCAAATTTGTAAGATGCAGATGAAGCAGTACCTAGAGGTAAATGTATACCCTTAAACTACCGTACTGGAAAAACAAGAAAGAAAATCAGTGAACTAACATTTTAATACAAGATGCTAGAAGAAGAAAATAAATAAGATACTGCATTCAAGACTCGTTGTATAATATTTGCCATACTGTAAGGACTCAACAGAAGAAGGTACTTAATAAATAGAAATTGTACTTGTTATTATTCTACCCATAATCTTTCAATTAAGAGAGTTTTTCTTTCCAGGATAATATAAAAATTTCCTAATAACTCGTGCTATTGTGATTTATAATAAGAAATATCTATTTGGTCTTCATCCCTATTTCTGGCAGAGAGCTCCTAAAACCCTTGGGATTTCCAGCAATACGAGCCAGAAAGGTGTCTCTTGCTATGTTAATGAGGCGACAGGTAGCCTAAGGATGGGGGCTGGTTGACTGGGCAGCCAAGCTTGTGATTGGGGGACTGACATCAGGAGGAAAGAGAGGCTGGAGACTGAGTTCAATCACCAATCACCAATGATTTAATCAATCATGCACATGCAATGTAGCCTCCATAAAAACCTTAAAAGGATGGAGTTCCGAGAGCTTCAGGTTGGTGAACATGTGGAGATTTAGGGACAGTGGCATACTCAGAGAGCATGGTATCTGCTCTTCCTTCCCCATACCTTGCCCTATGTACTTCTTTCATCTGGCTGTTTCTGAATTTTATATAAAATTTTCTTATAATAAGCTGGCAAGCTAGTGAGTGAAATGTCCCTCTGAGTTCTGCGAGCGGCTCTAGCAAATTAAATGAACCCCAAAAAGGGGTCATGGGAACCTCTGATCTATAGCCAGTCAGTCAAATGCACAGGAGATTGTCTGGATTTGCAACCGGTGTCTGAAGATGGGAAGAGGCCAGTCCTGTGGGACTGAAGCCCTACCTTAGGGCATCTGATGCTACCTCCCAGGAGACAGAGTCAGAATTGAGGCGAAGTGTGGGACGTCCAGCTAGTGTCAGAGAATTGGTTGGTGGGGGGATGAATATCCATATCAGAGTTGGTGTCAGAAGCAGAGAGATCTCTGTGACTGGAACTTCAGAAATCAAATCTTTTTTTTTTTTTTTTGAAAGATTTTATTTATTTATTTGACAGACAGAAATCACAAGTAGGCAGAGAGGCAGGCACAGAGAGAGGGAGAGGCAGGCTCCCTGCCGAGCAGAGAGCCCAATGCCGGGCTCGATCCCAGGACCCTGGGATCATGACCTGAGCCGAAGGCAGAGACTTTAACCCACTGAGCCACCCAGGCGCCCCCAGAAATCAAATCTTATACAGTGTTGCACAGGCCAGTAATATTCCAGGAAGATACACTGTCAGCTCATGTTGGTCTCCTCTGCCTCTATTAAACATAAACACATTCCTGAGCCCCTGACTGGGCTAGACTGAGCTCAGGAGCTCAGAGGTGCCAGACAATGGTTCAGTCAAGAAGTGAGGGACCCTGATAAGGCTGCCCTCTGAAAGACCCTACTGGCATCTAGGGAGTTCTATCATCAATCCTCTCGGAATGAAACAAGGACTTAAGGAATTAGACAGTATCACTTTTCCCAAAGGTCCTGTTGATGTCCCACTTCCCTAAAATTATCCTTCAGAAAAGAGGGAGTGGCCCGAGATAAGCTCTGAGTTACAGGGTCTTCTCTTGATGATTGTATTTTTGAATAACAAATACTCTGTGGAGAATATACAAAGTCCTCAAAGGAACTCTGTCAATGTGATATTTAGACTGGCAAGGAGATCACTTGACAGAATTTGTTAAAGAGGAAGCAAAGAAATGAGTAGAAATGTACTAATTTCTCCTAGGGCAAGGCCTTCATGGATTTGAGTACTGGGAACTTTTAATTTTATTTTTATTTTTTAAAAATGTATTGATTTATTTGAGAGAGGGGTGAGGGAGAAAGGGAGAGAGAGACTCTCAAGCAGACTCCCTGCTGAGCACAGAGCCCAACGACCCTGAGATCAGGACCTGAGCTGAAATCAAGAGTCAGATGCTTAACTGACTGAGCCACCCAGGTGCCCCTAGGTGCAAGCTTTCTAAAGATCATTGATCACACTGGTACTGTGAGTGGTTATGTAATAGAAGTCACAGAAGTTCTATATATACTCATATTGGAAACTTAGAAAGTTTGCCTTACAGAGGGTTATGCAAGTGATAACTTGTAGCACTGGAAACTTATTCTGGGAAACATGAATTCAAAAAGTGCTTGACTTCAGGCAATGTAGTAATTAAAGGTGATGGGCTCTGAGAGACTGTGGGGAGAACTCCAACCAGCTCTCGTGATGAAGACAGTAATGTTGAAGATGAGCTTGAGGAGTTCAAACCAAACTGTTTCACGATATTCAAGAGAGGAAACAAGTACTCTTTCTCTGTTATTTTATAGGACATGTGGTTTTAAAATCTGTTGTACATAATAGGTTAAATATCATGAGTAGTATTTGACTTATCCATCTTTATTCCAAAAGTCTGTATATTCAAGTTGGCCCCAAAGTTTTTCTTGTTGAGTCTTTCATTTAGAAAAAGAGAAGGGGTGCCTGGGTGGCTCAGTGGGTTAAAGCCTCTGCCTTCAGCTCAGGTCATGATCCCAGGGTCTTGGGATTGAGCCCCACATCGGGCTCTCTGCGCAGCGGGGTGCCTGCTTCCTCCTCTCTCTCTGCCTGCCTCTCTGCCTACTTGTGATCTCTATCTGTCAAATAAATAAATAAAAACTTTAAAAAAAAAATGAAGCCCAGTATTTGGGGTAGACTTCTCTTTTACCCAGCCATATGTATTAATCTGTAAAAAGGGGGTGCCTGGGTGGCTCAGTTATTAAGCACCTGCCTTCGGCTTAGGTCCTGATCCCAGGGTCCCGGGATTGAGCCCTGTATCGGGCTCTCTGCTCAGTGGGAAGCCTGCTTCTCCCTCTCCCACTCCCCTGCTTGTGTTCCCTCTCTCACTGTGTCTCTCTGTCAAATAAATAAATAAAATCTTCAAAAAAAATCTATAAAAGGTAAGAGGGTAAGGTGGGTCCTTGACCTTAACAGGCCAAGCAAGCCTGCCCGCCTGTGCAGAATGTAACAGACTACACTTAGACTTGCTGTCCTTTGTGCCTCTTTGGATGGGCCTGTTCTCAGTACCCAGGAGCCTGAGCACATGAAGGGCATGAAGCAGCTCAGGGCCTATTGCCTTCACTGACCAGTGAGAAGTTACTATTCTGGGTCTTTCCAAGGACTGAATGTGTCTCCTCCCCCATCTCCATTCATATGTTGAAGCCCTAAGCCCCAAAGTGAGGGGTATTTGGAGGCGGGGTCTACGGGAGGTCCTTACATGATGGTGAGAATAGTGCCCTTGATGAGATTAGTGCCCTTAAAAGAAGAGGAAGAGACCTGAACTTCTCTTTCCACGTGTGAGGATACAATGAGAAGGTAGCTATCCTCAGCACGAGAGCCCCACAGGGCAGCAAACTGCCAGCACCTCGATCCTGGATTTCTCTGCCTTCAGAATGTGAGAAATAAATGTCTATTGTTGACGATGGCATTTTGTCACAGCAGCCTGACCTAAGTCCTCGAGGATGCTGGCAGCTGTTGGGCACTGGTTCTTGGGGGGAGTTGGTCTGTCATCAGAGTGAAGTGAATCTTTTTTAAAGATTGTATTTATTTATTTGACAGAGAGAGAGAGAGAGAGAGAGAGAGAGAGAGAGAGAGAGAAAGCATACAAGCAGGGGCAGCGGCAGGCAAAGAGAGAAGCAGGCTCCCCACTGAGCAAGGAACCCAATGCAGGACTCAATCCCAGGACCTCGGGATCATGACCCAAGCTAAAGGCAGTCTATTAACCGACTGAGCCACCCAGGCGCCCCCCAAAAGGAACTTTACAAACTCTTGTGCCTGGCAAAGCCAGCTCCTCGGGCGAAACGCCCTTCCTTTGGCAGCTCCATCTCCAAGAGCACAACGCCACACCGAGGTGCATGTGGAGGCTGGACAAGGTGGTAAAGGACCTGGGTTTGTTTGTTTTGGGGAGAGCGAGGCTGTTTCGGTTGAATTCACGAGCGATCATTAGGAAGTCAGTGAGACCCATTGGAAAACTGCCCCGATGAGCAGGAGTGAGGCATGGCGGTTAAAACTGGTTTGCCGAGCATACTGATACGTTGGCAAATCAGCTGTATGACTGAAATGAATGTAACACTCCGTCAACTACACTTAAGAAAAAAGAGTATGTTGTAAAGGAAAGACAAACAAACAAACAAACAAAAACCAAACCCCAACCCTGTTTGTATTAGTAAGGAAGTGGTATGACAAAATTCCCTTCCTGCAATATGAAACTCAGGTATCCATAAGTGGAAATGCTCAGATTTACCACGAAGCCTGGTGTGTCTCTGGAACCTGTGGGTGAGGAACAGCTCCACAGGAAGGTCGGAAAAGTCAAGCAGGAGGAAGTCTGGGGTATCGGAACAAGGCCTTCATGGTCCGTGCCCCCTCCAAAGCATTTACTCATGCCATTCCCATCTTCTGGGCCACATTTGCCCTCTTCCCACTTGGCTAACACCCCAATGTTCTCAAGGGCCACAAGTGTCCTGAAAATTAAAAATGGGATCAGTGTGGGAAAGAATCCATGTCACCTCATTCTACGATTTACTCCCTTTGAGAACTAAATTCTTGGTACAATTCTGAACCAGAGGTGGAACACCATTGGTAACTGGAGAGAATCACCACCTCCCTGAGATAACCCATTCTCGCTCCGCATAGCTTTACTGCTATCAATAATTATACTGTTTGAGGGTCTGCTTATGTCTGACAACAGTCACATAGTGCAATTCTCACAACAGGCCTCTGAGGGGATTATCCTTCTTATCTTCTTATCCCATTTTACAGAAGAGGAGCTCAAGTCTGAGAAAGGCCAGTAGGCTGGCCCCAGGCCACAGAGCTCTGAAGCTGCAGAGCCTGGATGTCTACCTCCCAGGACTGCCCTTCCCTGCACCACACCCTGGAGGTCTTCCCCGACGTGCAGGGCTGCCTCATCATGCTGTAGTCCCATGCAAGATAGAGGGCCATAGAGGGCCAGCGCCTGGCTGGCTTGTCCGTGCAGCATGTGACTCTTGGTCATGGGGCTGTGGGTTTAAGACACACCCTAGGTATAGAGATCACTTTTAAAAAAATACCAAAGGTGTGGGACCCCTGCGTGGCTTAGTTGTTAAGCATCTCCCTTCCACTCAGGTCATCCTGGGATCAAGCCCTGCATTGTGCTCCCTGCTAAGTGAGAAGCCTGCTTCTCCCTTTCTCTCTCCCCCTGCTTGTGTTCCCTCTCTTGCTGTATCTCTGTCAAATAAATAAATAAAATATTTAAAAAACATAAATCAAAGATAGAATGTTGTGGAGTTGGATATAGTTGTCTAGTTTCCTCTTTGAATTCTCAGGATTTACAGTCTCTTCTATGCACAGCATAGCTTGTAATGGCCTAACCTTGCAAGTTTTCATTTGTCACCATTTCAAGAAATTAGTTTTGCTGTGTAACAAGCTGTAGTTGGGACCATGCTTGACAGTTAATTTTGTACGTTTCTTCTTCGTGTATTTCATTTTCCAGACTTTCTGTTTCCCTTTAGGAGTCTAGCACAGGGAGCACCGAGCACATGCCAAGGGCTGGGCACACCCTTGGATGGACTGAGTGGCAGTGGAGAATCTGTCAAACAATCAGGAGTCCTTGATGGTGGTTCCAGCTCTGCCTCTCACCAGACCTGTCCTTCTGCCCTCTCCTGTTTGCCCATGGGACCTGGAGGATGTGGTATGACCACCCTTTGACTCTGGCCAGCTAGGTGCAAGAGTTCTCCCAGGCCACAGGAGTAGAGGGCAAGCCCAGCAAAAGACAGCCCATTACTCCAACCGACTCATGCCCTCAGACTCCACCCAGGAAGCAGCGATGGTCCCCCAGAACATAGGAGGATGGGAGCTAGAAATGACCCGGGAGACATGAACTAACTTCTGTAGGCACCCTGGCCTAATTTATCTCTGATGCTCCCGAGTCTGGCAAGAAGCAGAAAGGCTACACAATCCAGTCTTCCAGCCTCTGACCTTTCAGGACCTCTCTCAATGTTTAGCAAAGGGTTTCACACAGGCTTGTTGAGAATCTCCAGCAATTTCCCAGGGAAATCCCTTCCTGGCTAGCTCACTAAGGAAGTTAGGAAGCTGGTCTGGCTTTAGCCTTCACCACTGTGTTGGGTCATTTTTTATTCACTGGCTCATTTATCTCAGAAACATTTTACATGTAATGTGGGTGGGGTTGGGAGAACACCATATCGTAGGCACTGTGCTGAGCGCTGTCTTGTTCGTTTACAATGATGAGTAAGATTGGACACAGTTTCTGTCCACAGGGGCTTATGGTCTTGCCGGGGGGCAGACAATCAAATTAAAAAGAAAAGAAAAAAGCAAACAATTAGACCAAACCATGATAAAAATTTGTGATAAATGCCCTAGAGAGAAAGTTCACAGGACGCTAACAGGGACAACTAACTTAACGTGAAGGTGAGGTTCAATCAGGGAGGGCTTCCCAGCAGAAGAGGCATTTGAGACCTGAGACATTTGGGAAAGGGGCTGAGGTGGGGGCTGGGGAGAGGCTGCTCTAAGCAGGGATAACATGTAGTCTGATCTATAGTATGCTTTGGCAGGTAGGGATCAGATTCTTAGCCCCAGCTCTGACACCCACTGGCTGTGAAAATTTGTAGGAGTCACCCACCCTCTCTGGGCCTCAGGGTCTTGTTTTTTGTTTGTTTTGTTTTTCCTCCATCTGCAACATGGAGATCTACTACTTCATGCAAATGGTGTGATGCTCAGGGGAAAGCAATGGCTAAGATATCACCCTGAAAACTATAATTCCACACAAATAAATGTAAGAGATCCTTATTATTGACTCTTCCCTTTGGAATTCACTGCATCTGTGAAAGTGGGATTCTCTGCGGGAGACCTTCAATTGACATTTAGAAAAATGAGAGTGAACTGGGTTTTCCTTATTTGGATTCTCCACTTTAGACATGATATACCCAGATTATGTACCTGCACGTGAAGGAGGTTGCAGAGGGACTGGAAACCTGGTCCCATGTGACCTTGAGAGGTTGTAGCCAACAGATGTGCGATGGGGGAAAGGGGCCATTCAACAATCCTCACCCGCAGTCCTCCCTTCTTTTCCAGATGCGCCTCAAAGTGCTTTGCCAAGAATTCTAATGAGAAACAGACTCTCCGGCTCTGTCCTTCACCTGCAGATTTCGTAGCAGAAATATGGCAGCCATTTGGGCTGAGAATCCAAGCATGCTTTATTTTTAAATCTCCCCTGTAGGAATCGAGGTTTTTTGAGAGTCAGAGAAAGCATTTCAGATTTTTCCTTCCTTTATTCACCAGCCAAAAAAAGCACAGGGTCAAAATGCGAAAGGGAGAAAACTCAGGACATTTGGTGGAGGGCTGGGGCTCATCGCCCACCGGGGAAGCCCATTTGGTAGTTCATTAGCCAAACCCCTCTGTTGAAAGAGAACAGAGGGATCCTACTTTGCAGGGAGAGCTGTTTACTCTGTCCTGTGAGTATCCTCGTTGGCCGCACCCACCCACAGATAGCAGTGTGGGTCAATGGACCTATTGTGAAATAAAGAAAAAGGCAAGATTGTGGCCAGAAACATGTAAAGGTGGGTTTTGTCCTTTTCACCTGAAACATAGGTTATAAAAGAGGTTTGCCGACTCTGCCATCTGGGATTGGGAATTTTCATAACTGCTTAGGATTTTAAAACAAACGTCTTCGCTCCTGACTTTCTGGCCAGAAATCCAGGCCTGCCTCTTCTCCATGGCCTGCCCTCGTCTCCCTGGGGCCTGTTTCTGTGTGCCGTGTTTGTTTGCTCTGCTTCCCATGGCCTCGGCCTGCTCCAGCCCACAGAGCGAGCCCGGGGGCTCTCCCAGGCACGGCCTCCCAGCAGCCGGCTCGACCCCTGGCTCCCCGTTTCTGGGTTTACGTATAACGGTGCAATAATCATTCTTTTTTTATTTTCCATGTCATCCTGGCTTTAAAAAAAAATAATAAGATCCGTATTTTCCTAAAGCTTTCATTCCCGTGGGCAATCAGGAGAGCGGTGTGCTAAAAAGTGAGTTGAGCTGCAATCTGTCTGAGGGGTGGGAAGACCCAGTTCTTTCCTTCCTGTTGGCTCTGCCTCCCCTGCACTCACTCCTGCACCCAGGTAAAGATGGCCATCTTTACCTGGGAGGAACCTCCCTCAAAGCCTGTTCTAATAGCGGGCCATCCACTGAATGAAAGCTCCAAAGCTAAGGACTATCTGGAAAACTGTTTCTTTTCTCTTTTCTTTTAATGACTGGAAAATTGTTTCTTTTCTCTTTTCTTTTAATGATTTTATTGATTTGAGGGGGGGGGGATTGAGAGAACGAGTCAGGGAAGGGGCAGGACAGGAAAGCAGACTCTTGATGTGAGACTTGAGCTGATGTGGGGCTCCATCCCAGACCCTGGGATCATGACCTGAGCCGAAGGCAGACGCTTAACTGACTGAGCCACCCAGGTGCCCTGGAAAACTATTTCTATGATAAAGTTACATGGGGAAAAAAAGGCACAAGCAAAACTGAGTTTTTCACATCTTCAAAAGTAGGGACCCAAACATCACATCAAAATAAAAAATGCTTAAGAAAAGAAAGGCTGGGGGAAAAAAAATTCCAGAATGTGGTATGGCTTTGAGGGTAAGAAGGAGCATGCAGGCTAGGCCACTTGCCTCCATGTGGGAGCTCAGAGCCAACCACTGAGTATGCATGGGCCTCAGCGTTCTCATCTAAAGACGGGAGTAAGGTTTGACCCCATGAGGATTAGACGGGATGATGTTTCTAGTGCAGTATGAGTCTTACAACAATTTTCCTCAGCCTTACGTTAGTGATGGTTGTGCATTTTCTAAATTTTCCATGATGTGCATTTTACCCTTAGCATGGGAAAAAATAAGTTTAAAATAATAACAACAAAAATATGTTCCATTTTATAGGGACATTTCAAACAAGGCCATGTTATCCAGATTAGATGCCATATCGGGGGCGGAAAAACTTCCAAAGGCGTCCTAAAGCTTTAGTAACAGCTGGCCCCAAAATCGTTTTAGGTGCCAATAACTCAGCCTCAGCCTCAATCTACCATGTCAGAAAGAAGCTTCCGTTTCTTAACCGTGGCTACTCCAGGCAGCACATTTTAGGGATGCTCTTGCCTCCCACAGTGATGCAAGGAACTTGGCTTTTTGCTTTGAAAGATGCCCCCGCAGGCAGCATGTCTCTGAGAAAAGAGGGTCCCCTCACCACATCCTTTGAAATGGCAACATTCCTCTCATCAAACTGTTTCATTAGCATCCTTTTGTAACCCATTAAGTCCTTAACAGCGGCTTTGAGGAGTCCCACCTGTTTTCCATCAAGACCTGAAGTGTAAGCCAGCACAAACATGTGTGATAAGTTGATGCTAAAATACCATGACACACTCCTTGGATTTACTAGCATTTAAGAAATGAAGGCGAAAGCTTTGCCTTTTATAGCCCTGAGCCTCCCAGGCCCAAAGCAGACACAGCAGCAACCTCCTGCTAAGCTTTCATTACCCACTGCTTCCAGACCCAGAGACCAAGCACCTCAGGTCACTGCTATAGGACAGGAGGGCCTCTCTATTTAGGAGTGACAGGCCCAGCATCCATTGGGAGTTTATAGAAAAGGTACCCAGGCCCAGCCCCCAGCCCGAGGGAATCAGATTGAGTAGGTCTGGGAGGGGCTGAGGGGGCCATAACGTTCAACAGCTCCCCAAAGGCCTGTCATGTGCAGACAAGACTGAGATCTGCTCAAAATGATTTGGACCATTAGTAGTATAGTGTAGTGCCAAGAACACAGACTTTGGGGGCGCCTGGGTGGCTCAGTGGGTTAAGCCGCTGCCTTCGGCTCGGGTCATGGTCTCAGGGTCCTGGGATCGAGTCCTGCATTGGGATCTCTGCTCAGCGGGGAGCCTGCTTCCCTCTCTCTCTCTCTCTCTGCCTACTTGTGATCTCTCTCTGTCAAATAAATAAATAAATATATTAAAAAAAAAAAAAGAACACAGACTTTGGAGATAAGGAGTAATAGATTTGAATTCGCCATTTGAAAAGGAGAAATTGTTATCTGAGGCCAGTTTCTGAAGTTCTTTGAGCGTCTGTTTCATCACTTTCAAAGAGGGGTTCGTAATACCTATCTCATAAGGCTGCTGTCAGGGTCAAGGGAAATAATACACACAAACTGGGTAGTACTGGGTCTTGGAGCAGGTAATCAGGAGGTGTTAAGTATTGTTATTAAGGAGCTAGATGTCAACAGCAATTTCCTTAGAATCAAGGTTCTTCAGGAGAATGTAGTAATTTCACCATCATCTTGTGGGGCTAACAAAGCCTTTCCTGCCAACAAAGTGAACTCAGTTTAACACTACTGTATTAGAATGTAGCCAGTGTAATTGAGCAAGAAGAAGAAATAAAAGGTAGACTGCAAAATAAAATATACAACGGTCTCAGTATGCAGATGGCAAGAATGTCTACATAGAAAGTCCCAAGCAATCTTAGAGAATGCAATTAGGACTAGTAAATTTAGCAAAGCTGGAGGACACAAGGTCAATAGACAAAAAGCCATTGTGTTTCTATAGGCTAGCAGTGAACAACTGAAAATTTAAATTTAAAAAACAGTACCACTTACAGCACCAAAGGAAAAAAAAATGAAATACTTAGTATAAATTTTATAAAATATATGCAGGGCCGGTATGCTGAAAACTACAAACCACTAATAAGAGAAACCAAAGAAAACCTAAATGAGGAGCGCCTGGGTGGCTCAGTGGGTTAAGCCTCTGCCTTCAGTTTGTCATGATCTCAGGATCCTGGGATTGAGCCCAACATCGGGCTCTCTGCTCAGTGGAGAACCTGCTTCCTTCTCTCTCTCTCTCTGCCTGTCTTTCTGCCTACTTGTAATCTCTGTCTGTCAAATAAATAAAAATAAAATCTTAAAAAAAAAAAAGAAAAAGAAAACCTAAATGAGAGAAGTAATGTGCAGACGGGAGGATTAAATATTGTAAAGATACTGATTTTCTCCAAACTGACTGATAGATTTAATGTGATCCTGATGAAAATCCAAGCAGACTTTTTGTAAAAATCAACAAGCTGATTCTAAAATGTATATGGAAAGCCAAGGACCTAGAATAGTCAAAACAACCGAAAAAGAAAAAAATAAAGCTGGAGGATTCATACTATCTTATTTCAGTACTTACTGGAACTATACTGATCAAGATCAAGGGGTATTAGCAAATGGAACAAAGAAGGAAGTTGTGAAACAGACCCACATATATATGGCCAATTGATTTTTGATAAAGTTACAGGAAGAATTCATGGAGAAAGAATGGTTTTCTCAACACACTGTGCTGAAACAACTGCATATCTATTTGGAAAAAAAGAAAAGAAACTTGACCTTTGATCCATATTCCATAATTTATATAAAAATTAACTCAAAATGCATCATAGACTTCAATGTAAAACCTCAAAGTATAAAATTTGTAGCAAGAAATATAGAGAAATGCTTTGTATTATTGAGTTAGACAAACATTTCTTAGATATTGCACCAAAAGCACAATCCATAAAAGAAAATGGATAAATCAGACTTTGTCAAAATAAAAAAAACTTCTGCTCTGCAAAACAAAACAAAATCCAACCAACAAAACAAAACACAAAACACTGCTAAGAAAATAAAGAGACAAACCACAGTCTAGGAGAATGTCATTGCAAAACGCGTATCTGACAAAGGACTCGTTATATTCGGAATATATAAAGGACTCTCAAGACTCAATAAGAAAACAAACAACCCATTTAAAGATATGCAAAAGGTTTGACTAGGCAGCTTACCAAGGAACAGATATAGATGACAAATAGTCATACGTAAATATGTTCAGCATCATTAATTATTAGGGAAATTCCACTTAAACCGGCACACCTGTTGGAATGACTAAAATCTTTTTGAAAATTGATGAAATCGAGTCCTAGTGAGGCTGAGGAGCAGCTATAAGTCCCTGACATTACTGTTGAAACCACTTTGGAAAACAATTGGGTAGCTTCTTATAAACTTAGAGAAGCACTTCTCCTAGAACACAGCAAACCCACTTCCTGGTGTTTATCTAAGAGAAATGGAAACTTACTTTCACATGAAAAACTGTCCTGAGTAAAATCTCAAGTTCTTTTGCTTTTGGCTGCACCTCTCTTTTTCTGTTGATCATATCTAATTCATAGAGCATTCTAAAAGGCAACATGTAGTTTGGTGGACAAAAATCCTCCAGCAGAAGAGGCCCATGACGGAGAAATTATAAAATGGGTATGTGGCCAAGAAAAGTTTGTGAATGTCCAGACTAAGCCATATGTTTGAGCGAGATGAAGAACACGCTCCTTTGGGAAGATGTGAAAACCCACACAAGTTTTACTTGCCCAAGATAGCTTAGGGTCATTCTGTCCAAAGGCAGGAAATGGCCCCTTCCCACCCCCACCAAAGAAGTCCTCAGATCTGGGGGAGCAACGAAACCAGCCTATGTGTAAGCCCCCTGTCTAGAGCACCTTCTCCCTCAGCACAACACATGCCTAAGGAAAAGAAGTGCATTTCCAGGGCTGAATGGGAGCCTCTTTGCTGACACCTAATTCATCATAACAACAAAGGTTAGGGTTGTGCAGTAACCAACACTAGCAACAGTGACACAGAGCCCTGGCTGAGGTGGGAAAATACGGGAAACTGTAGCGACAACACCTGTATTCGGGCCAACCAACATACCCTCCCCTGCTCAGCCAGCACACAGCTCAGCGGAGCTTAACAGGATTAGGAGTAAATACCTTGTTGTTATTTTTAACATAGCTCAACTCTCTAGTAAATCTCTCTATTGTCCCTGCCAGTAAACTTCATAAAGGGAGGCATCCACCCTTAGAGACGTAATAGGCCAGACTGGCCAATGAGTTGTCTGAGATCTTAACCCAGTGGCCCATGGAGTTCAGTGCCTAAAAAAGGCTCAACATTTGTGCCTTTTTATGGTGTGGTAGAAAGTTTATGGGCTCTGAAGCCAGAGAGCTGGATTTGAATATTGATTCTGCCTCTGATGAGTCTTGGTCAAGTTATTTTGTCTCTCTGAATCTCAATTTTCTTTAAAATGAGGATAATATTACCTACCTCACAGAATTACTATGAAGATTAGAGATAATGGAGAGTCCCTGACATGGAACGTATCACTTAGTAGATGCTCAATAAATTTTAGCCACCCACCCACACACACACACACCCATGTATATTTATAATTTAGTTAACAAATAATTAAGAAAGATAAGATGCTTACTTTTGCTTTTGAATGCTTCTGGGATTTGTTTGTGTCTTTTAACTTATGTCAGCCAAAACTGGCTAGCAATAATCCGGAGTGAGTTGTGACATGGTTGTCATAGTGGGGCTGTGCAAACTTAGCCAGAATCTCTGAGCAGGCCACGGAATGGAGAGCTATGAGAGGAGGACGTGGCTAATTTGTGCCTTGTGGATGATTGTCACTAGACGTTACATATCCATCTGTCAAAAGTGTCTGGCAGAATTTCAAATTTCCATTGATATGTAATTCACTCACAGAGAAAATGAAACCATGAGTTTAACCAATAGGAAATGCACATGAAACCTGGCATATTGGGATGCCTGGGCCCCTCAAGTCAGTTGAGCATCCCACTCTTGGTTTCAGCTTGGGTCACGATCTTAGGGCCGTGGGATCAAGCCCTGTGTCAGGCTCCAAGCTCAGTGCAGAGGCTGCTTGAGATTCTCTGTCCTTCCCTCGCTCTCTGCCCCTCCCCTTGCAAGCAAGCGCACATACTTGCTCTCTCAAAAAAATAAATAAAATCTTTAACAATACGAACCACAAAACCCTGGCATTTTAACTATATTAAGTCTGCCTCAGGACATCCATTCATGGGAACAGACTACACTTCTTTATAGTGTTTGCCTCAATGGGAGGAATCTTTAGACCCTGAATGTGAAGACTGATTAGAGATGGTGACATTACAAAAGAAAATGGTATGTGATTGTACTGATAAATAATGTACACTAGTATTAGTTTTTTTAAAAAGGTATAATTTGGTTTGACATTTCCTTTTCTCTAGAAATCAATATTAAATTGATGATGCATCTTATAATTGATGGCATCTTATAGTATATTAAATATGATTATACTAAGTCACCTCTCTATCCCTAGCAGGTGGCACACATGCTCACATTTCCTGTGACATTGGCAGACAAGGCTGATTGAAAATAAGCAGTAGCAGGCAAAATACATGACCGATGAACACATCCTACCCCATTAACAACTGGGAAAACACAAACTGAGATCACAATGAGATACCATTTTATCGCCATTCGTTTGGGTAAAAAAATGTAAACATCAGACCAGAACAAGTGTTGGAATGTGAATTCAAAGATCTCATACACATTCCTTATGCTTTGGAAATAGTTTGGTATTTTCCCATCAAGTTGAACGTGCACATAGGCTATGAGCCAGCGATTCCATGCCTAGTGCAAGAGTCCTGCATACAATAACCAAATAACACACAAGGAAGTGGCTAGTTTAGCCTGCAACTCAATCACATGAATGCCATTCCCGACATCATTGTACTTTGCAGAAGTGCTTTATGAGTGCTTCCTTTTTTGTCAGACAGATTATCAGAGACATATAATCAGGGATTGAGGTTTCATAGAATTCATAATCTCTACTGTTTCATCAAGATATAATCTTAAATGAAACTGCCCCATTTTTTTCTGTGAATGTACAATATTGAAGAACATAGTGACTAATTAACACAGCTGGGTGTCACTGCCTTGATGTGTGCTAAGTCACTTGCAGTTTTACCCACCTTTGCTTTTGCACCATCAGTGCAAATGTCAATAAAGCAGAAAAGGCAAATCACATCTTAGAATTATTATGAAATAGCTCTGACCTTGAAGATTTCCTGAAAGGGTCTCAGGCACCTACAGGGGTGTCCTGCCCCCGAGAATGCTGCTGGATGGTGTTCCATTCTACGAATATACTGCAATTTACTTATTGTCATCTTGGTGAACTTTGGGGTAGTTTCCAGTTTGAGGCTATTACAAGTAGTGTGTGGCAAGCTTTTTAAATAAAATTTTCTCCCTGCTATATTAACAAATGAACTTAACCCAGAACTGGACATACAGTAGACATTTAATAAACTATGATCATTGTACTCTATGGAGATGTTCTCATTACCTTTTGTTTCAGATTCCCCTACCCTGTTCCGTGTCAGTCACAGCAGGCTCTCGAAGCCTACAAAAGATCACAAATGTGACAAATTAGTCACATTAGAAAA
>RCUC01044707.1:0-19351 GCA_003697995.1 Taxidea taxus jeffersonii | reverse complement strand
TGCCTCTTTAGCACCCTCTTCAGCTCTTTCCCTTGTCCCACCCTGGAAACTAGAAAGTGGTTCTACATGTCTGAGAAAGTCTTTCAGAGCACCTCAAGGCCAGCAAAACCAAAAGCAACCAGCACAGTTGTGGCTTCTCCTAGTTCAGGTCTGTAGGGGGGCAGCTTGGACAATTTTCCCGGGGGTTTTGGAAGCAGGTGATGCCAAGCCCAGGCCTGGTTTGCTTTCACTGTAAATTGCAGACGTTATAGCCGGGCACTCTCTTTATGGCTTACTTTCATCCTGAAATGTTCCCATGCTACATTTTCATGTAACTTATGCACCTCGAATGTTGTAAAAACTGCTGTAAAAGTCAATATAAATGCAATAATGTCACGTCAGTCAAAGGCAGCAGAGCAGCCCTTTTGAGCAAACAATTGGGAAAACTAAAGGGAAAACTCAATTGCTCCATGTTGCAAATTGATTAAAGATATGAATCAGAAAATTAAAGGGCTTTTGGAGTTTAGGTTATTACTAACTGCTTTACTTTATGGAGCAATTACTTTGATTCTATCTCGAGCCCAGTAAAGTGACTGCCAACATATGGCAAGATGGGGCCCTGTGTCTTTCTTATTAATGTGAATTACTCAAGATCAGACTAAATGAATGCATACGTGCATCTTGGCCATGCGAGTTCATTTCTTAAGCACTGTATTTAAAATCATAAAGGAATAATTTATAGCTAGGGTCACATCTCTATTAGACTAAACCTGCATATTTTTTTTTTCTCATCAACCAGGAGGACCAGTCCTATTTTTAGAGACGGAGATATTGCAACAGTCATTTGCATGTTTAGTTTATATTTTTCAGTTTATATTGGAAGTGCAGGGATGTGTGGTGTATTGTCAATATAGGTTGATTTGTGCTACCTCAAGGTTAAGCCTATTGAGTGCTGAAATGTCATTCTCATCTGATTGTCTCAATATCTGAAAGTCCATAATTAGCCCTTCCATTAGAGCTTAAAGCTTTTGGTATCAAGCTTCTTGTATAAGTATCATAGAATTGAATAAACTTGGAACCAGAAAAAAAAAAAACCTTAGCAATAATTAATGTGACCCTTTGGGTCTTGGCAGCCAGGAAGCAAAAAGCTAAACTCAAATATTCAGTTGTAGGTATTATCCTGTGCTAGTTTCTTGGGCTAGCATGGGGCCAGGCTCATTTAGCTGGGTGCTCGGTGAAGAATGGCTGAATGGAGGAATAAGAAATAATGGGTCATAGTCACGTTTGCTGTTGCTCACTGTGAGGGTTTGCAGGTGTGCTAAGTGCTTCTAAACATTACCTTAATCAGTCTTAATGATAGTGTTCTTAGGTGTTTTCACGGCCATTTTACAGATGAGAAAGCAGACTCATAGAGGTTAAGTGACATGCCCATGGTCACCCAGCTTGGATTTGAAACTAGGTCGTTATGACTCAGAGCCAGAACTTTCAGCTGCTTCCTGAAGGAATGATCACATGGAAGGACAAAAGAACAGTGCTCATAAGGACCTGAAATTAAGGGAGCTGGGATTGCCCTGAGAGTTTATCTGTAAACATAACATATCAGAACAGATATTAGCTGTCTCTTTATAAAGAGGAAAGTTGGAGCACCTGGGTGGCTCAGTGGGTTAAAGCCTCTGTCTTCGGCTCGGGTCGTGATCCCGGGGTCCTGGGATCGAGCCCCACATCGGGCTCTCTGCTCATCAGGGAGCCTGCTTGCTCCTCTCTCTCTGCCTGCTTCTCTGCCTACTTGTGATCTCTGTCTGCCAAATAAATAAAAAAAATAAAAATAAAAAAAAATAAAGAGGAAGGTTTTCCAAAGAGTAGATCTTGCTTGTAAATGGATTGAGAATTTCAAGACATCTTTGGGGAAAATGGATCAGGTAGAAGGAGTTCAGCAATAGAAGCACAGACCAAATGCAAATCAGGGAGGCTGGTGTGATTAGTGCCCACCAACAGTGTCTCTGAGACTGTGTGCCATAGCATGGGCTTTGCACATCATAGTTTTATTGGCATAGGATGTTCTCTGTATCTGTGAGTTAGTTTTTTTGGTGTTTTGTTTTTGTTTTTTTTAGATTTCTCACTAAGTGAGTTCATACAGTTTTATCTTTTTCTTTTTGATTTACTTGATCTTAGTGCCCTTAAGGTCTACTTATATTGTTCCAGATAGCAAGATTTCCTTCTTTTATGGCTAAATAATATTCCATTATTATTCATATACATATATGTGTGTGTAGTATAATAACCTATATATCACATTTTTTATCCATTCATCCACCAGTGGACACTTAGTTTGCTTTTATGGTTTAGCTATTGTAAATAATGTTGTTGTGGACATGGGGTGCAGCTATCTTTTTGAGTTAATGTTTTCATTTCCTTGGGATAAATAACTAGAAGTAGGATTTCTGGATCCTATGGTAGTTCTATTTGTAATTTTTTGAGGAACCTCCATACTGTTTTCCATAGTGGCTACACCAGTGTACATTCCCACCAATGATGTCCAAAGTTCCCTTTCTCCACATCCATAATAACATTTGCTATTTCTTGTTTTTTTTTCATTTCCCTAATGATTTGTGATGTTGAGCATCTTTTCATGTACCTGTTGGCCATCTATATGTCTTCTTAAGAAAAATGTTAATGTTAATTTAATTGGATTGTTTTTGTTTGAGTTCTTTATATATTTTATTTTTTTTTAATTTTATTTATTTGAGAGAGAGAATGAGAGAGGGAAAGAGAGACCATAAGAGCGAGGAGAGTCAGAGGGAGAAGCAGACTCCCCGCTGAGCAGGGAGCCTGATGAAGGACTCGATCCTGGCACTTCAGGATCGTGACCTGAGCAGAATGCAGTTGCTTAACCAACTGAGCTACCTAGGTGCCCGTCTTTATATATTTTAGATATTAACCCCTTATCAGATATATAATTTCCAAATATTTTCTTGCATTGCAAAGTAGGTCACCTTTTCATTTTGTTAATGGTTTTCCTTGCTGTGCAGAAGCTTGTTAATTTGATGTAGTCACACTTCTTTATTTTTGCTTTTGTTGCTTTGCTTTTGGGGTCAAATTTTTAAAAACCCATCACCAAGACTGATAGCATGGAGCTTATCCCCATGTTTTCTTCTAGGAGTTTTATGGTTTCAGATCTTGTGTTCAAGTCTTTAACCCATTTTGAGTTGCTTTTTGTGGATGGTATAAGATAGGGGATCAGTTTCATTCTTTTGTGTATGACTGTTCAGTTTACCCAACACTATTTATTGAAGAGAGTGTTTTCCTCCCCACCGTATATTCTTGGCTTCATTGTTGTAAAAAATTGACAGTGTATGCATCACTTTTTTTAAATTAACATATGATGTATTATTTGCCCCAGGGGTACAGGTCTGTGAGTCATCAGGCTTACACATTTCACAGCACTTCACCATAGCACATACCATCCCCAATGTCCATAACCCACCCACCCATTCCCCCCCAACCCCCCAGCAACCCTCAGTTTGTTTCATTAATCTTATGAGAGTCTCTTATGGTTTATCTCCCTCTCAATCCCATCTTGCTGTATTTTTTCCCTCCCTACACCCCCATGAACCCCCCACCCTGCCTCTCAAATTCCTCATATGGGAGAGATTGTATGATAATTGTCTTTCTCTGATTGACTTATTTCACTTAGCATAATACCCTCTAGTTCCATCCACGTTGTTGCAAATGGCAAGATTTCAGGTTTTTTGATGCCTGCATAGTATTCCATCGTGTGTGTGTGTGTGTGTGTGTGTGTGTGTGTGTGTATACACCACATCTTCTTTATCCATTCATCTGGTGGACATCTAGGTTCTTTCCATCCATGAACACATCTAGATTCTTTCCATAGTTTGGCTATTGTGGACATTGCTGCTATAAATATTCAGGTGCATGTGCCCCTTCAGATCACTACATTTATATCTTTAGGGTAAATACCCAGTAGTATGCATCACGTTTTAAAAAAAGGTTATCACGGGACACCTGGGTGGCTCAGTTGGTTAAGCGGCTGCCTTTGGCTCAGGTCATGATCCCAGCATCCTGGGATCAAGTCCCACATTGGGCTCCTTGCTCGGCAGGGAGCCTGTTTCTCCCTCTGCCTCTGCCTGCCTCTCTGTCTGCCTGTGCTTGCTCTCTCTCTCTCTCTCTCTAACTAATAAATAAATAAAATCTTTAAAAAAATAAAAAATAAAATAAAATAAGGTTATCACTTTACATGAATTACTACTTTTTAAAAAAAGTTTATTTGAATAAAAAACTTCAGTAGTTCATTTAAATTTTTATTCTTTCTTTATAAAACCTGATTATACATGTACTTTCCAGAAACACATCCATTGTATAAGAAGATATAACTACTAAAATCAAGAAAATGATACTGAAGAGATATTGATAGGGAGAATAATAGCATATGGGCTTCTAGATTATGGAAGCTTAGAAACCTGTAGCCTGAGTTCCCAGATCCTAGCTTCAGCTACCTATCTGTACCAAGACTTAAATATGAACAACAGATTTGCATATGAATATTTGTAGATTTCTCTGAGAAACATGTCCTACTTTGTCTCCTCCTTCATACCTACCTTCCTTCTCCCAGAAATACTCCTCTTCCCTTTTTCCCTGAGGAGTTCAAATGGGAGCTGCCATTTTCTAACAGATCTGTCCCCTGAACAGGTGGGACCAACAATAAAACTTTACTCTGCTGTTATTGGTTGCTTATTCTGGTCATGTGCACTTTCTTTACATTAGCCCAAAGCCCTCACTCAGCATTTTCAAACTTGAGTTCCAAAGAAGGAGAAGCTCTTACGTGATGTGGTATGAAGCACTGGAGTTGTATATAGCCATGTGCCCCATTATAAAAGAAGCCACCCTTTGGTGGGAGAGAGTGGAGGTGCCTTAGTCAGAAGCATAGATGAGAGGGAGAGGAAGAGGAAGGTGACAGAATTATAGTCCCTAACTGCCCAGGATACCCACACCCTTCAAGCAGCTAGGTGAGTTTGTAAGTTCCTTTTGTGCCCAAATCAGCTTAGATTGGACTTGTCTTGGGAACAGAAGGCTTCCTCCTATCAATAAGACTCTTGGAGGAGAGGAAGAAATGTACATTAAATACTACCTTGAAAAGAGGGTAGCGGGCTGGTCTGAATTTGTGCGGTAAATAATTAGCTGGCCATGGTCACTGCATGGAAAAGGAAGCGGGGAGGGAGGCAAGCAACAAAAAAAGAAACATCTTCTTCCACTTTTGCCAAGGTTAAACTTTGCCTTAAAGAACAAAATACCTCCAACCCAGAAAAAGATCTTAGTCTTTGTCAAACCTATTTTGTCCTACTATAGTGCATATTGGATGCTTTGATTTGATTTTTATTTCTTCTCCTTGAGACTTTCTGAAACCCATGGAAGGCATTGGTCCATGCAGAAAGATCCTGATCCCTGGGATCAAGGTATTTAAACTTTATTATCCTCATCCTGGTGCAGAACTGAAAGACTTGGCTGGTTCCCTCCAGAGATCTCAGCACTTGTAAGAGCCCTGCATCACAGAATGAGGGACTAAAATATTGGTTGAGCTTGTTCAAACAAAGTCTCAATTTTCTGACAAGCAATTGCAACTTGGGGTTACGTGTTGAGGTAGACTTCAGACTCTCTTAATGGCATTCAGAGACATGGCTCTCCAACCAATTGGCATTCAGTAAATGTTTATCAGTTCTGACAGCCACAGTTCCACCCTACCCAATTTTAGTTCCTGTGACTGGAAGTGACTTGGATGTTTGAAATTCTGTAAAATACAGGCTAATTTTGAAAGGGAGCCGCAGAACAACAGTGGTATTCCGGCTTAGCTCTTAGGTAATTCAGGTCAAAATCCTCTGTCTTCTGAACAAGGGAAGAAAGTTTCCCTGAAAGGGCTGGTGATAAATTTTCAATAAATCTGCTGGGTGGCGGGAAATGAAAGAATTTTTTAAATGATTTATGAACCTGAGTGAAATGATATTTTCATTGCTGTCCACTTTCCATAATTTTTCTCTTTTAAATTCCCTTCAGTGTCTTTTCAAGGAAATAGAAGGGACTCGGGTTTCTTTGTGGGGTTGCCTCCAAGATAGTCATCTTAGGAATATATATATATATATATGCATGTGTCTCTACACGTATGTAAGCAACATTCACTTGGGAGCCCCTGTTAGCTGTATGTAAGTGTGTTTGGCTCAGTATCAACAGAGAAGGATTTTTACATAAGCATATTTTTGACATAATTGTTTCCTCCTCTAAGGACTTTTATAAAAATATTTTTACTTTTTTTCTAAACTAGGGAGAGGAAGTAACTTTAATTAATTTGTTCACTCATTCACTCTTTTGCTATTATCTTATATTTGGAGTGGCTCCATCTGTGATGTCCTGCTGGGGGCACTAAGGTTAGGGTCAGCACTCCAGCCTTATTTCTCATCTGCTGTGCATGTAGGTAGAGGAGTAGGGTGTTGTTAAGTGTGTATATGTGTGTGCACATGTGCTTAACATTCATTCAGCACTTCCTTTGGTTTGTGCTATTTATGTTTCAAGCATTCTTTTAATCTTCTCAAAAATCCTTGAAGCAAATATTTAATGCTCCTTTGAGAGCAGATATAACTGAGCTCAAAGAGGTTGAGTGACTTGCTTGAGTTTTACTAGAAACAGAACTGTAGTGTTTGGTCTCCTGAAAACCACTTGGCCCCTCTGGTCTTTGTCTCCTCATAGGTCCAGTGAATGGTTTCTCTCCTCCTCCCAGCTGCAACACTCCGCAACAATGACTTTCATGACTAGTGTAGGAAATGTCAGATTCATTCCATGAATCAGAGACATTGACTATATATCAAACAGGCCTAATAATCACCAAAAGGAAAGAAGGATCCTCATTAAGGCCAGATCCTGGGTTTGAAATAGAAGAAATGGAATATAAACCCACCCATGGAAATTCAAGCAATTGGATTTACCAACATGTCTTGATAACTCTACTGAAATGTGGTCACTTTAAAGAAACAAGTGGCTAAAATCAAGAGTCATTTAAATAGGTCCTAATTAGCATCTATATTAATGCTTTCCTACTCAGAGCATTAGCTCTAGTTTGATCTTTGGGTTGTAGATCAAGGATACCACTGACAAATACCCATGCATGCATGCACACAGTTGAGGGTATATTTTCATTAGTCCTCATTTGATTTTTCATCTTGCTTTTATTCCATGACCACCTTTATAATGTTTTACTGTCACATGTATCCTGTTTATTTTCCCTCTTTATTCTTTTTTTTTCTTTTCTACGCTCCCTTTTCTTTCTTCTCCCCTTCCTTTGCTCTAATTTTTTTCATTATTCTTTTCACCTCTCATCTCGAGTTTTCCTTCTTCGCCCTTTTTCTGTACTCATTGCCCCTTCTGCCTATTTTCTAAATGTCCTTTCCATATCACTCGTCTCCAAAGGTAACTGGTGGTGGATAGGGTGAGGTCAGGGCTGTCCGTGGGAAACCCACTGCACAGTGCTGGTCTGGGATTGAGAAGTGGTCCAGAAGACCAAAAGGCCTGACTCCTCCTGAACTTATCACAGAAATCCATCCTACAACTAGATCCTCTAGGTAGTTGCTTTTGGGGGTCTGAGACATCTTGGGGAAAAAGAAGTGTTATCTTTATAGGTCTCTTTCCCTGAACCGAAATCCAGTTATGAACATTATTGGAAACTTGGAAGATTAGATGCCTGAGGCAAGTTAACTAGGAAAACATGTAGGCCCCATGACAAATCATACTCACAGCTCTCCTGAAAGAGTTAATGGAAGGCTACAGAGAGAGGTTTCATAAGGAGGCCCCAGGAGAGTAAGAGAAACAAATTGTCATCTCTTCTGGAGCTGAGGTTCCCATTCTTTTCCTTCCCTGTGTCTCTGTCCCTCTGCCTTGGTCTCTCTTCCCATACATGTGTACTCTCTTCATTTTTGCAGCTGTGAGCCAGCTTTGGAGTCTTGGTGTCATAATCAACACTCTTCCCTTAAACACAGGTAGGCTGCATACCAGAGGTATAATCTAATTCTGGATTCTTCAGGTCAGGCCTTGGGTGAAATGGTGTTAAATAATAACCTTTTCTTGTCTGGTGTTGTCAAATATAATGTTCATGCAGAGAAAAGCTGGATGCTCTTCCATACAATGAAATCAGAATAATTTAAGAAAACTTTCTGTTCTTTCCATATCCCTCCTGAGGTACATGATCTTTTATATTGCAGGTGGGCAATGTTCTCCCATTGTGTTGCTAATCTGAAGCCAGTCATTACTAAAATCAGATCATATCCTTTTATTCAATAGTGATCATACTGGTTACCTTAAAGAGGTCACTTGCTACATGCCAACCACTGTTTCAGGTGCTTTGCGTATATTATGGAAAACTTATGTGAATAATCCTGCAGGGTACAAGTATGTGTAGAACAATAGGCATTCACAGAAAGAGATCACTATGAGTGAGTGATCCTGCAAAAACCAGGCTTATTTTCAAAATGAAGGTCATTGTCACTGTCCTTACTATCTCCTGCAACACATGATCAAGTTTGGTCAATTCAGGACATCATGGAGTCTAACTGTTTGGGCTTTCAGTGATGTTGGGGCACCTTCTCTGCATCTTCTCCCACCCTGGCTATGAGCATTTCTATATCTCAGACATCTGTACTCCCCACCTGATCCTCAAAGCATATCTCATCACCAGTGACCTACCAGAGAGGCAGCTGACTCATAAGGTTGCATGGCTTGTGCCTATTAGAGATGGATCTGGAGAAATGGAGCTTTCTAGTTTTTCCCCCAGAAAGAAAAGTCAGGTAGAAAGTTAGTAGTTATGGATAAGGATGAACAAATGAACATGTAGAAAACCATGGAGGAGGGCAGAGGAGGAGGAGGGATGGAGAAAGGGAGGAGGAGAAGTAAAGGGAGGGAAAGGGGGAATTTAAGTTACAGAAAGTACTTGCCCTGAAAGTCAGTTGTACTGATAGGTCCTGTCAGGCCTCGTCTGTGCTTGGTGGGCCTCCATTCGGGCAGCGCTGTATAAGTCACTTGACCACTCTGAATGTCCACCTCTCTTTCTCCTCTCGATTCTCATGTTATTCACATTTTCCTTTCTCTCTCTCTTTATGTTAAATGTTGGTGTTTAACATTCTGTCTTTATACAGCCTTTCTTCTCATCCTTCAAATTCTCCTCCTAACAAATTTTCTGCTATCATCTTTTTGATAAAAACTCATGCCCAGGTACAGACAATGAAATGTGCATGCCCTTTGACAGTTTGACTACGCTTTTTCAGAATTTTTTTTCCTACTTATTAAAACTTGGGCTATTGAAATGAACAAGTCTAGGGTATCTTTATATAAATTACATTGGGAATGATGATTCCTAGAAACTGGCAATGAAGTGGATCGATATGTAAAGTGGATGTACAATATTGGGCAATACTGTCATAATAAATTATTGGAATCACCTAAATATCCATTAGTAGAAAAAGGGTTAATTATATCCTGAAATAAAATGCAGACGTTAAAAATGTTATGCTACAACAGTACAAGTGGCTGACAATACAAAGAATGACCAACTCAAGTGTTGGTGAGGCTATGGAGGACTTGGAACTCTTATAAACTGCTGGAAGGAGTAGCAAATTGTGCATTAATGATTCTGCACTTTCTTAAAAAGATAGCCATAAATGTACCTTGTGGTTTTGACACCCCACTTATTTTTAACACCCCAGCATATTTGGAATCCAAATATTGAAAAATCTCACCATGTACTTCTGTTGCATACTTTTTTTTTTTAATTTTTTTTTTAAGATTTTATTTATTTATTAGTTAGAGAGAGAGAGAGAGCGAGCACAGGCAGACAGAGAGGCAGCCAGAGGCAGAAGCAGGCTCCCTGCAAGGAGCCCGATGTGGGACTCGATCCCAGAACGCTGGGATCATGACCTGAGCCGAAGGCAGCCGCTTAACCAACTGAGCCACCCAGGCGTCCCTGTTGCATACTTTTGATTAAGAGACACTGTCCTTAACCTAAAGCCTTTATCATAACACCTTACATATAGTAATTCAGTAAATGTGTTCAGAAAAAGAATCAGAAGCAGACTGATATGGCAATGGAAACTAGGATTGGGATTAAGACTTTGGACCAAGGTTTGTCTCTGCTAATAACTAGCCAATGACACAACACAATTGCTTAACCTTTTAGTGCTTCAGTTTTCTTTCTATAAACAAGGGGGGAAAGGCCGGTGGGAAAGGCAGAGATCAGATGGTCTCTTGGACTCTGTCATTCTAGGAAGGAGTGTTTGTCATTCAGAATATAAAAGATGATAAGATCATATGTGCAGTGAAAGAAGGCCAAGAAAACCTTATAATTCACTTATATATAGAGAAGAATCTTGCTCAGAGATTTTTCCCACTGTACTCAAAGAACTCAAACTCTCTTTCCTGTCAGAAGAGAAGTCTTCCCTTGAAAATGCATTCTAATTCACAGGACAGGTAATGTCTTAGTTTCCTAGGGCTACCATAACACAGTACTACAGACCAGGTGGCTTAAATAACAGAAATTCATTTTCACAATAATTTTGAAAGCTAGAAGTCCAAGATCAAAGTGTCAGCAAGGTTGGTTTTTTCTGAGGCCTCTCTCCTTGGCTTATAGATGGCCAGCTTCTCTCTGAGTCTTCATATGACTTTCCCTCTGTATGTGTATGTTCCCTAATTTCCTTTTCCTGTAAGGAGACCAGTCATATTGGATGAGGGCCCCCTCTAATACATCACTTTAACTTATAGTATCTCTTTAAAGGCCCTGTCTCCAAATACAGTCACATTCTGTGGGATTAGGGTTTGAAAATATGAATTTGGAGAGAACACAGTTCAACATTATTAGAGCATCTATGCAAATGGCAGTCTCCACCTAACTATAATGGCAGAGGATCTCCTGGTCTGGTCTGGGGCTTAAAGAAACAGAGAAGCATTAGCTTATAAAACATTAAAATCATGATGAAAGAAACATGTATCTTTTGAGTCCTTTGCTTTAATGCATCAACTTGCTTCAGAAGGCTCTGCTACTGATAAAACCTATTTCTGCAATAGAAAGACATGGTTCCCCACTGTTACCAGCAATGAGAATTATACCAGGGGTGCCTTGACCCTCATACCAAACTCTGGATTGGACAGAATTTACCTTCTTAACATCTATGTCAGAACCAAAGACTTTTATTTTATTCATTAAAAAAAACAAGAATTGATTGTATTATAAGAGAAATCTAAATATTTGAAATCTGTTTTCACCTGAGATTGGAATAATAGACGAGTATGAGACCGTAGAAATTTGAAAGCATAGAGGGACCTTAGAAATGACTTATGACTGTGTTTCCTAGACTTTTTGCATTTTACTTCTAATAATTTTGGAACAGGAGTGTCTTTTAGGGTTTTAATTTTTACTTTGCCCAAATATAGAGATTGTTTTTTTTAAAGGGAGACATGTTAACCACAAAAATATTTGAAGGACATAATCTCAGACCCAAAAGAATCATAGTCATTTACAAGAACTGAAAGAATTTGCAAACACCAAACCAGCTCTACAGGAAATATTGAAAGGGGTCCTCTAAGCAAAGAGAGGCCCTAAAAGTAACAGATCAGAAAGGAACAGAGACAACATACAGTAACAGTCACCTTACAGGCAATACAATGGCACTAAATTCATATCTTTCAATAGTTACCCTGAATGTAAATGGGCTAAATGCCCCAATCAAAAGACACAGGGTTTCAGAATGGGTAAAAAAACAAAACCCATCAATTTGCTGCCTATAAGAAACTCATTTTAGACCCAAAGACACCTCCAGATTTAAAGTGAGGGGGTGGAAAATAATTTACCATGCTAATGGACATCAAAAGAAAGCTGGGGTGGCAATCCTTATATCAGATCAATTAGATTTTAAGCCAAAGACTGTAATAAGAGATGAGGAAGGACACTATATCATGCTCAAAGGGTCTGTCCAGCAAGAAGATCTAACAATTTTAAATACCTATGCCCCTAAAATGGGAGCAGCCAACTACATAAACCAATTAATAACAAAATCAAGGAAACACATTGACAGTAATACAATAATAGTAGGGGACTTTAACACTCCCCTCACTGAAATGAACAGATCATCCAAGCAAAAGATCAAAAAGGAAATAAAGGTCTTAAATGACACACTGGACCAGATGGACATCACAGATATATTCAGAACATTCCATCCCAAAGCAACAGAATACACATTCTTCTCTAGTGCACATGGAACATTCTCCAGAATAGATCACATCCTGGGTCATAAATCAGGTCTCAACCAGTATCAAAAGATTGGGATCATTCCCTGCATATTTTCAGACCACAGTGCTCTGAAGCTAGAACTTAATTGCAAGAGGAAATTTGGAAAGAACCCAAATACATGGAGACTCAACAGCATCCTTCTAAAGAATGAATGGGTTAACCAGGAAATTAAAGAAGAATTGAAAAAAATTCATGGAAACAAATGATAATGAAAACACAATGGTTCAAATTCTGTGGGACACAGCAAAGGCAGTCCTGAGAGGAAAATATATAGCAATACAAGCCTTTCTCAAGAAATGAGAAAGGTCTCAAATACATACTCTAATCCTACACTTAAGGAGCTGGAGAAAGAACAACAAAGAAAGCCTAAACCCAGTAGGAGAAGAGAAATAATAAAGGTCAGAGCAGAAATCAATGAAATAGAAACCAAAAAACAATAGAACCAATCAATGAAACTAGGAGCTAGTTCTTTGAAAGAATTAATAAGATTGATAAACCCCTGGCCAGACTTATAAAAAAGAAAAGAGAAAGGACCCAAATAAATAAAATCATGATGAAAGAGGAGAGATCACAACCAACACCAAAGAAATACAAACAATTATAAGAACATATTATGAGCAACTCTACGCCAACAAATTTGACAATCTGGAAGAAATGGATGCATTCCTAGAGACATATAAACTGCCACAACTGAACCAGGAAGAAATAGAAAACCTGAACAGACCCATAACCAGTAAGGAGATTGAAACAGTCATCAAAAATCTCCAAACAAAAGCCTGGGACCAGACAGCTTCCCAGGGGAATTCTACCAAACATTTAAAGAAGAATTAATTCCAATCCTCCTGAAACTGTTCCAAAAAATAGAAATGGAAGGAAACCTTCCAAACTCATTGTATGAGGCCAGTATCACCTTGATCCCAAAACCAGACAACGATCCCATCAAAAAAGAGAATTACAGATCAATATCCTTGATGAACACAGATGTGAAAATTCTCACCAAAATCCTAGCCAATAGGATCCAACAGTACATTAAAAGGATTATTCACCACGACCAAGTGGGATTTATTCCAGGGCAGCAAGGTTGGTTCAACATCTGCAAATCAATCAGTGTGATACAATACATTAACAAAAGAAAGAACAAGAACCATATGATACTCTCAATAGATGCTGAAAAAGCATTTGACAAAGTACAACATCCCTTCATGATCAAAACTTTTCAAAGTGTAGGGATAGAGGGCACATACCTCAATATTAACAAAGCCATCTATGAAAAACCCACCACAAATATCATTCTCAATGGAGAAAAACTGAGAGCTTTTCCGCTAAGGTCAGGAACACGGCAGGGATGTCTGTTATCACCACTGCTATTCAACATAGTACTAGAAGTCCTAGCCTCAGCAATAAGACAACAAAAATAAATTAAAGGCATCCAAATCGGCAAAGAAGAAGTCAAACTATCACTCTTTGCAAATGATATGATACTATATGTGGAAAACCCCAAAAGACTCCACTCCAAATCTGCTAGAACTTGTACAGGAATTCAGTAAAGTGTCAGGATATAAAATCAATGCACAGAAATCAGTTGCACTTCTTTACACCAACAACAAGACAGAAGAAAGAGAAATTGAGGGTGCCTGGTGGCTCAGTTGGTTAAGCAACTGCCTTCAGCTCAGGTCATGATCCCAGAGTCCCGGGATTGAGTCCCGCATTGGGCTCCCAGCTCCACAGGGAGTCTGCTTCTCCCTCTGACCTTCTCCCCTCTCATGCTCTCTCTCTCTCTCTCTCTGAAATAAATAAATAAATAAAATTTAAAAAAAAAAGAAAGAGAAATTGAGCAGTCAATCTCATTTACAATTGCACCCAAAACCATAAGATACCTAGGAATAAACCTAACCAAAGAGGCAAAGAATCTATACTCAGAAAACTATAAAGTACCCATGAAAGAAATTGAGGAAGACACAAAGAAATGAAAAAATGTTCCATGCTCATGGATTGGAAGAACAAATATTGTGAAAATGTCTATGCTACCTAAAGCTATCTACACATTTAATGCAATCCCTATTAAAATCCCATCCATTTTTTCAAGGAAATGGAACAAATAATCCTAAAATTTATATGGAACCAGAAAAGACCTCGAATAGCCAAAGGAATATTGAAAAAGAAAGCCAAAGTTGGTGGCATCACAATTCCGGACTTCAAGCTCTATTACAAAGCTGTCATCATCAAGACAGTATGGTACTGGCACAAAAACAGATACATAGATCAATGGAACACAATAGAGAGCCCAGAAATAGGCCCTCAAATCTATGGTCAACTAATCTTCGACAAAGCAGGAAAGAATGTCCAATGGAAAAAAGGACAGCATCTTCAACAAATGGTGTTGGGAAAATTGGACAGCCACATGCAGAAAAATGAAATTGGACCATGTCCTTACACCACACACGAAAATAGACTCAAAATGGATGAAGGACCTCAATGCGAGAAAGGAATCCATCAAAATCCTTGAGGAGAACACAGGCAGCAAAGTTTTCGACCTCAGCCGCAGCAACTTGTTCCTAGGAACATCGCCAAAGGCAAGGGAAGCAAGGGCAAAAATGAACTATTGGGACTTCATCAAGATCAAAATCTTTTGCACAGCAAAGGAAACGGTTAACAAAACCAAAAGACAGCTGACAGAATGGGAGAAGATATTTGCAAACGACATATCAGATAAAGGGCTAGTATCCAAAATCTATAAAGAGCTTAGTAAACTCAACACCCAAAGAACAAATAATCCAATCAAGAAATGGGCAGAGGACATGAACAGACATTTCTGCAAAGAAAACATCCAGATGGCCAACAGACACATGAAAAAGTGCTCCACATCACTGGGCATCAGGGAAATACAAATCAAAACCACAATGAGATACCACCTCACACCAGTCAGAATGGCTAAAATTAACAAGTCAGGAAATTACAGATGCTGGCAAGGATGCGGAGAAAGGGGAACCCTCCTACACTCTTGATGGGAATGCAAGCTGGTGCAACCACTCTGGAAAACAGCATGGAGGTTCCTCAAAAAGATGAAAATAGAGCTACCCTATGACCCGGCACTTGCACTACTGGGTATTTACCCTAAAGATACAAACATAGTGATCCGAAGGGGCATATGCACCCGAATGTTTATAGCAGCAATGTCCACAATAGCCAAACTATGGAAAGAACCTAGATGTCCATCAACAGATGAATGGATAAAGAAGAAGTGGTATATATATACAATATAATACTATGCAGCCATCAAAAGAAATGAAATCTTGCTATTTGCAATGGCATGGATGGAACTAGAGGGTATTATGCTTAGCGAATAAGTCAATCGGAGAAAGACAAATATCATATGATCTCCCTGATATGAGGTAGTGGAGATGCAATGGGGGGTAGGGGGGACTGGGGGGTAGGAAAAGAATAAATGGAACAAGATGGGATCGGGAGGGAGACAAACCAAAAGAGACTCTTAATGTCACAAAACAAACTGAGAGGGGTCGGGGGGAGGGGTGTAGGGAGAGGGTGGTGGGGTTATGGACATTGGGTATGGTATGTGCTATGGTGAGTGCTGTGAAGTATGTAAACCTGGCGATTCACAGACCTGTACCCCTGGGGCTAATAATAATATGTTTATAAAAAAATAAAAAAAAATTTTTAAATCATAGTCATTTAAATGGGCTACCTGGCCTTTTAAAAAAACAAACAAATAAATGCAAATAACTTGAACATCTCCACTTGAACATCTTGCCTTATTCTGACAAGAACTCAATCACAGATCAGGGAACAATCTGTCGAGTGGTATTTGTGACCCCTGCTGTTCTACATTAGTGTTGTTCAAACTTGAGAATGGTCAGGCTTTCCACAAACCTAAGCTGAAAAACATTAAAATCAAAGCTGGTTATTGTCACTTCAGGTTTTACCTAGGTGCCAACATACTCAAAGCAATTTTAACAGGGAATTCTTTTTACAGACAAGAGAACTCAATGGCGGGAGGTCAGAAGGAATTAAGGAAGCATGACTGGGCATATGTTTCTTCCATTTCTACTGAAGGTTAAATACAGAGAGGCATTCAAAAAGGATGGGAGTTGGGGTGGTCAGGAAGCAAATCCGTGACTGACAAAAATAAAAAAGGTTGAATTCTGCCACCCTGCAACCTTCTTCTGCTTTAGTTCCTAATTCCTTCCTTGAACCCAAATTCTCAGATTGAGCATCAGAATCTCCTGAGGGACATGTCAGAATCCACCCAGTTTCTGATTCCAAAGGTCAGAGGGGGGACCTAATAATTTGTGATGATAATGAGTTCCCAGTTGATGGTGCTGCTGCTGACTGGAAGGGCACACTCTGAGAACTTTGGCCCTAAAGTGGTTTGATAAGGGGTGCTTCCTATGCCCCAGTATCAAGAGGCAGGAATGAACAAGTATAATGATGAGAAACACAGTGGATGAAATATTTAAAACGGACCAAGAAACTGTTCAAGGCAAGTTGAGAGAGATCTGGGATTTGGAAAAATGAGCAGAGTACTTTTATACAATACTTAAAGTATTTGCTGTTTGCATTTTGTTGGATGCTTTGAAAACAGACATTAATTATAACTTTAAAAGTCAAATGACTGCATAAAAAATCTTAATTTGAAAGCACAGAACTCAGGCACTTTAAAATTTGGTGCATACACATCATTTCCCATCAGCAGCTGTTAGGAGGATAATTAAGAATTAAATTTTCATTTGATCATTTTCAGATACGTGTATACTTTTCATCTCCCTCACCCCAACCCCAAACCATTTGAAAGATGGAACCAAACCTCTAACTCAAGGTCTTATCATTAGAGAACAAATAGATTTACTTCAATTTTATAAACTCATTAAGTGATTTAAGAAATATTTGACTTAATTTCTATTTCCCAAATTAAATTATCATAGTGAATAGTTGTTGTTATCATAGTTCCCATGTGCCTGAATGGGTGAGGATTTTCCTCTATTTTCCTCTATTCCAAGCCTAAAAAGAAAGAGAGTAAATCACATACAATTTGGTTGTTAGGCTTATTGGAAATTGGTGGAAGTGGGCACTTGGGGGAAGTTTGGAGGTTTTGTAGGAGAATCACAGAACTGAAACACAAGTAGGAACCCTAGAGGTCCCTCAGCCCCTCGGCTTCTTTTTTACAGTTGTGCCCAAGGTCACACAGCCAGGCAGTGTGTTTCCTAAGACTATAACCTTGGTTGTCTCATTTAGAAGCCTGGTGCTGTTAGCTGGGCACATTGGCATGTCCTTGCTCTTATGGTTTTGACTCAACATCCTGAGACTTTGGGGAGGGAAACAGGAATGTGGAAGAGCTTGCAAGCAACCTGAAGGCAGGCCCTGTGCACGTGTCCATCACTCAGCATTCCCTGCATAGAGCCAAAGGCCAAGCACACTGTAGGTCACACACACACTTCAATCAAATGAGCTGAAATGCTTAAAATTTGGAAAGGGGCCCTGAGAGGAGGAGGAGAGAGAGGTATAAATACTAACCATCCAACTGTGCAATTGGGCCAAGATTTTGTTTCCATATGCTGTGAAACACTGGACCTTGATTCCAAGGCTTTGAAGGCCTAAAGGCAGTGACTGGATTTTGCTTTTTCTCTGGGAAAAATCCATACTGCTTTATCTTTACCTCTGAGGAGAGAAATTACCCCATTTGAATATTCCAGCATTTTAGGTGAAAATGCAGGCAGGGCCTGAGTGGTCCACATGGGCCTGGGTTTCAGGGCTGCTGAAGCCTAGGGTAGGCCAAGTTTTTGCTGCCCCAGAGAGGCTGATGATTCTGGCAGGCTTGAGCCAGACCTTGCCAAACCAAAGGGCAGGGCTTCCCACTGCTTCCCCAGAGCTGGCCTGGGCAGCCGCCCACATTCACTCCAATTGATTCCAGCTGTGTGGTGCCATGCTGGCCAAGTCCTCTGTATTAGTAATGGTATCTAAAGGGACAAGGGGGTTTCCATGAAAGTCCCTGAAAAAGGTACATCCTGCTTTCCCCCTTTGCCCCCATCTTAGGTATTTTGCTGATTCTCTTCCCGTGCTCACTTCCATTTTCTGCTGCTTTCCTTCCCTTTTTCCCCATTCCCTTTCTCCTCTTTCCTTCTTTATCATTCTCCTCATACTATGCCACCCTTACTTTTTCCCCTTGCATCCTTTTCAACTCTCCCTTTCTGTTCCCCCATCCTTTCTCCCTCCCTTGGTACCCTCTGTCACCCTGATGTTTCCTCTTCCCATCCTTGGCTCACATTCCCTCTAGCATCACACCAGAGTTAGGCTACAGGCCTTGCTCCTTTAAAATAAAGAGATCTTGGTTTTGCACAGCTGCAAGCAGGATTGAGCAAGACTCTACTTAATAGCATGGGTTTTTTTGTGGCCAAAAAGGAAGAGTGTGCTTGTGTGTGTTTAGTAGCTTTGTCCGGGCTTTCATTGTCCAGCATTCAAGAGCAGATCCTTAATTTGCTGAAGAATCACAGCCGAATAGTCAATTTGCTCTAAAAGACTCTTGATTTAAGCCTTCTGAGAGCTCTACCTCTGGCCGTGGTTTTGGAAAGTGATTGCCTGTCATCTCAAAACGTTAGAGTAAACAGTGGGTCTGCTCAGCATCATATGTTTATTTTCCACAGTGGCATTTGCTAGGTCACGTGGTGGCCATTTAATTTCCACGACTGACATTCCACAGGTCTGAGATTTCATTCCTTTGGGAGTATTTCAAATACTTGTGGTTTTAACCAACATGAAAAAATATATATATTTTAAAAGAAAACCCATATGCCACCAGCCCCCAAACCCCAGTCACTGGCATCCCTGGCACAGTCTCAGGGGCAGCTCCTCTGCCCTTCACATCTCAGATGCCTGCAGACACAGAGAGAAGTAGGAAGGCCCAGATATCTGCCTTTCATAGATCATACAAGACTAAGCCCTTTGAATTGACTCCATCAGCCTCCGATATTCATCCTGTTTTTTTTATTCCTGACACCTGGTTTGGCCTTACCCATTGAGAAGCTGGGA